>BKCP01011625.1:1692020-1816881 GCA_008636005.1 Striga asiatica | reverse complement strand
GGGAGACGTTGGTAGAATTAGGCTCGTTTAGAATAGATTTGTTCGGAAGCGTATAATCTATGAGTTGTTGGAATTGATAGTTAATCGTTAACGTTCACTCTCTTGTTACGAAGAGTTATTGAGAGTGAACCTCTGAACGAGAAACGACTCAAGACCTTTAACCGAGCAATCGAATGCCGGTGATTGTGTTAGAACCGAAAACAATTATCCCCGATTCCCTAGCACTTTCTTCATTCAGAAAATTCATTAGCTATCTGCCTTCATTTTATTTAGTTTGCATCAGTAGTTGGTAATTGAAACCCCAAATATTGAAATAGAGTGTTTAGGAATTTTTCTTTTCTTCTTCGTGATTGAATACACGCACAAGAATATCCGGCTAACCTTCCTTGCGATACGACCCGGGGACGAATCTTTCGATTCTACTCCGGTTAAAAATACTGACAACAGTTGCTCTTACAGATGGATATTCTACTACATGGAGTAGTGTAAGTTCAAATGTGTCTTGAGTATAGCAGCATTTTTTACTTTCAGTATTTACATTATCTGAATTTTAATGTGAGATTTAAGAGGCTGATGCAACGTTACTGTTGTTAATTTGACTTTGTCGGGTTATGATATACTTATTATTATGGTTCTTATGTTAAGTTGCTAATGNCTTTTTTGTTCTTATAGTTATGTCCACTATTCAAGTGTAGCATTTTTGTTCTATTCAACTTTGAATATGCCATAGATTGTTGGCGTAGTTTCCATAAAACAATGTTAATAATTTGAGTACATATTGATTAGAGTAGTACTAACGCATTAGCAAACTTTTGGCTTCTAAGCTTTTATTTTATCTACAGATAACCATACCTTTTATCTTACACAAGACATTCTAGTTAATAGTGATGTTATAGCATTATTCTCTTTCGTAGATTATCATGGATAGCTGAGCTGTGTGATTTCCCTTTATGTACATATATCTGCCAAAAAGATACCACGCGACAAAGTTTTGTCAAAATAATATCTACAAAATGTATTCCACAACTATCCTTATCGTAATCTTCCTACTATATTGGTGTATTACAATGGTGCTGTGAAGGCAACTCATGTGGGGATACAGATTTTCGTCGTAGGTGCACCCCTGAAAGTATGTCGTTTTTCTTTATGTGCTTTTGAGATTCTGAGTCATCTTGTCTTGCACAAGTAATTTTTATAATCCCGCAAGTATTCTTTATGTGCTCTTGAGATCTTGAGTTGTCTTGTCTTGAACAAATGATAGTTTCTAGTGCCATGAGTTACTGAGTACTTCTCATGTATTCTCCTTGAGAAATTTGAGATATCTATTGAACAATCAATCTATCTGGATGCTGGATTTTATTTGGATGATTTATGTGCCCATTTTTTAAATTGAGAAACCAGTCACGTTGTACTCAATGATGGGCAAGGCAGAGAGCAATCCAGAGAGGCCGTACTTGCTGGAGTCAGGAAGAAGTTTGTGGAGAGGACTGCGAGGGACCATAAAGATGATGATGATGACGGATCTTCGAGTGACTGATAATTATCTTGTATCTGATAAGAGTGATATATTTTGCTGGTGTATTATATTATAGCTGTTAACAGATTCACGAGTTTGTGGGCCGAGGAACATAAGTTTTCAATGTGTGTTAGATATGAAAAGAACATCTCACACATTTATAATGTGCGTGAGTTATGTAACTAACAACTTTCTGCGTGTCCATTTCTTGTCAAAACTTGAGCAGTAATTTGTGATCGAAGTGAATTTTTGATGAAATTTACAAATGCTGACAAAGTCTACAAATTCCCATTCATGGAATCACCCCTGAATAATTACACCCAACACTCTTAACTGTAGCTTGTTTTGTTCGTGCTCACAACTCACAAACTCTATAAATAGTCTCATCATGTCAAGCTCTACTTTTATATTTAAGCTTGAGAGGCATGCTTCAGTTTACAAGTCTCCCGCACACGAATATCACCGTATGGTTTCTCCTGCTCCACATCTATCCAGCCTTGCGTTTTCAATACCTGTAAAAACCAAAATAATTGATACCACACCAATTACATGCTCATCATGTTTCAAATGAAAAGCACAATAATTCATTGTGTTTTGACATTGGCACACTTTCTAAAAAATTACTTCAAGAGTTGACATGTAAGTGAACAAAGAAGTTCTACCAGCATCTCATAGAGCCTCTCGCGCTCTCTTTTTTATTGTTTTTCCAGCCAACAACTGTGACAAGTTCAGTACTTGTTTTTTGTGTTTTCTTTTACTTGGAACATTTTAGTTAGGTAGTTTCTTACCATCTTGCTCACATTAATAAACGATGAATCCATCAGAACCATGTTTAACACATTAGTATATTACACTGTATCAGCAGTGGACAAATAGTTCCAACTTCCAAATCATATCTTGTTCTTGCAGAATGTGCCTGAAATTAAAGAATATTGGTTAGAAAAATTGAAGAACACAAAAGAGTAGTTTAAACTTAATCAAATTTCCAAATCATTTTCTTTTTGAAACCAGTTGTCTTGCCAGGCCTTTGGCAGTAGACTATTGGTTTCTTTGATTTTTCAGTTCATTGTTTGTTGGTTCCTCTTGTTGAGGCTCTAGACCATCTTCGGGTGTGTCACTCACTTTTCCTCTTTCGAGTTATCTTTGTACTGTGAATAGTGTATTAGGACATTGTCCTCGTGGTTTTTAATGATAATCTCTCTATCGTTTAAAACTTAATCAAATTTCCAATTTTCAAACAAAGCTACAATTGTCACTTTTTATTCATGATAATGGATTAAATGTTTAGAAAACAAGAGTACAAGCACAAATGGTACGACACTTAAGGGAGCATTACATTAATGAGAAGGTTGAACAGGACAGTTCCCAACAAGAGTAACTTGTAAAAAACTAGAGCTTTGATAAAAAAGAAAAAAACAACCCTTCCAGAGCAAAAGAGGTTGTCATGGCAAGTCAGAAGAACTCATAGCCATGGCCATAACCCACAAATACAATGTGACAATAGCAACCCCTGAACTTGCTAAAATCATTATGATCATATTAAATGAAAGATCTAAAGATCCCCAGCCGACAGTAAAACATCGGCTAACTCAAGTGTAATGAATGACGATTCCCATTAACCGAGACGGACAACTAGCTTCCTGATGAAAGGGTGGTTGAAAAAAACTCAAATGAGAAACTCACAGATAACATAACCCATGATTTAATAAGTCATACAACCAAAAGCTATAAATTAAAGAAACAATAATCATTAATTTCCCAATAATAATTTCTCATAGCTACAGGTGGGTTACATGGAGAAGTTCCTGTTAGAGTAGAATACCCGGCGTTCCAATCAGATTGGACATATTCTATTTGTAAATACAATCTATTGGAATTATATTAATAAATAGGCATTAATTTATCTTATGTGAACATGGTGATCTAAGAGAGCTCGAACATGGTGATCAAACAACAACAAGACGTAAGTTCAAATTTTTAAATTCAAGACTTCGGTTTTCGGTTCGACCTCAGTGGTCGATTAGCTTTCAGTGTTCGACCCCAGTGGTCGATCAGCTTTCGGTGTTCGACCCCAGTGGCGGGTCTCTCGATTTTCGACCACAGTGGTCGATCAGTTTTCGGTGTTCGACCCCAGCGGCGGGTCACTCGATTTTCGACCTCAGTGGTCGATCAGCTTCCGGTGTTCGACCTCAGTGGCCTCAGTGGTCGTTCAGCTTTCGGTGTTCGACCCCAATGGCAGGTCTCTCGGTTTTTGACCTAAGTGGTCGTTCGACTTTTGGTGTTCGGCCCCAGTGGCGGGTCATTCGGTTTTCGACCTCAGTGGTCGTTCAGCTTTCGGTGTTCGACCCCAGCGGCGGGTCTCTCGATATTCAAGGTCTTTCGGTATTCGACCTCAGCGGCGGGTCTTTCGATTTTCGACCTTAGTGGTCATTCGGTGTTCATTTGGGGTCCCGGTGCTCATTTGGAGGTTTGGTTTCTATTTGGTGGTCGGTGATTTATTCAAATTATAACCTCAGTGGCAGGTTGACGGAAACAGCCCGAAGAGGAATTTCACTCTTGGATCGAATCATGCTTACTCGACCAGAGTGGGGGGACTAGATGATATAGGATATTATACTAGACCAGTTTTAATGGATAAAAAGGGAATATATTGAAGAATAAGCCTACACATGGCTAGGACACGTGGCATGAGGCTATTGGGCAAGCCCAACTTGGGCCATAAGGTACACTCCCCCTATAAAAGGGAGCTAAGGTATCCCATTCTATGACTCTCTCTACATTCATAATTATACTCTTGAGACCTGGAGTGATACTGACTTGAGCGTCGGAGGCCCGACGCCGGGACCCCTCCCGGCGTTGGGTTCTTGCAGGTCCGGTGGCCGTCCGAGTTGAAAGAGCCCGAGTGAAATCTTATTCACTTCATTGATGCCGTCTGTGGGACCCGTTAAAAAACCCAAACGAGTTCCGACCGAAAAATGGGAAAAAATTTCTAGCAAGCTCCCTCTTCTCTACCGGCCGTCGCCACCGCCGGCCGCCACCCTCGCCGCCGGCCGTCGGAAAACGTGCTCCGATCGGAAAATTCCTTACGTCATTGGATAGATTTCTTCGAGATGGATCTCCACTTAAAATTTCATGCGAAAATTCTTCCGGGAAGGCCGTCAATTTTGCGGTCAAAGTTTCCAGATCTAGCAAAAAATTGGTCAAAATCGTACATTCAAATGCATTTTCTCGACTATCCGTGAGGGCTATGGAAAATCCGAGGATACCACCGGAATCCTCTCGACGAGGCGAGTCAACAGAGACTGACCTTCGCCGGCCGGCGACGGCCGCCTCCGCCGCTGGCCGCCGGCCAAAGTCGTCTGATCTGAAAAATTCCTACACCATCGCGAAGTTCTCCGCGTGCTTGTTCTACCTTTAAAATTTCGAGCAAAAATTCCGCCGAGAAGGCCGTCGATTTGCCGGTCAAAGTTTATAGATCTAGAAGGAATTTGGTCAAAATCCGGTCATCTTCCTTGATTTCCCGACGATTTCCGGCGAACAACTCTTAGCCGAGGGCACCATTGAAGTTGCCTCGCCGAGGCGCGCGCACTGACAGTGATTTTCCCCGGAGTCGGTGAGCCCTCTCCAGCGTTTTTTCTTTTCCGGCAAGTCCTTGGCCGTTGTGCACAGATCGACCACCGCGGCTGCTGAGGAGGAGCTGCTTCAGATATCCGCGGCCCAGCAGCGAAGCGTCGGCCCAACAGCGTATCCCGCGGCCCATTTCGCGCGGAGCCCAGCAGGAGGAGAAGGAACGTGCGCGGGCCGCATCCAGCCCGCTTCGGCCCGTTCCCAGCCCGCGTCTGCACAGGTGCCAAGCCCGCGAGGAGCCCATTTCCGACCCGCGTCCAGCCCAGCTGTGGCCCGTCTGTGACCCGCGAGTGGCCCAGGCTCTCCAAGTGCTATTTCCCGGCCCGTTGTGCAGCCCAGCCCCAATTTCTCGGCCCAAACGCGATTCTGCGGCCCATTTTGCCCCCAAACAGCTCCAAATGGAGCCCTATTCACCCAAACTTGACCCAATGAGTAAGAACAGCCCCATTTCTAGCCAAAAACTAATTCGGGATGATTCAACGAGCATGATGAGATAATTTGAGATAGTATTCTCATAACGGAGGTACGTGACTAATTAAAATTTTGAGGCATGAGGATTTTTTCAATTGGTGGAAATTGAAGCTTACTTGATATAATTGGAGAATATTTCCAATATTCGTTGAGCTTATATGATTAATTTGTGGAGTTTATTTGATTTATTTGTAGAGAGTATATTCGATTTGTTCGAGCAAAATTGTTTGATTTATCCATGGAGCCTATTTGATTTATTGGTTGAGTATTGTTGGATTTATTTGTGGACCATTTTTGATTCGGTCGAGGAGATATTGTTTGGAGTATTCGTGGAGAATTAGGTGATTTATTCATGGAATTGTGCGATTTGTTCGAGGAGAATTATTTGGTTGGCTCGAGATATTATTTGATTTATTCGTGGGATTTTTCGATATATTTGTGGAGGATATTTGATATATTCGTGGGGTTTATTTAATTTATTCGTGGAGAATATATTTGGTCTATTCGGGTAAAATTATTAGATTTATCCGTGGGAAACTTATTTGATTGAGAATAAACGCTGGTTGTGATTTCGAGTTGTGGATATTCCGTGATAATGCTTTATTTGGTGCATTTATAAATTTTTATCGGTGAGTACAAGGAGATGGATTAACATTATTTGATTTGATATGTTGATATATTCGGAGCCTCTCATTTGGGTTTTTAGGTGAAAATGTGGAATTTTGTTCGAATTGATTATTCACAATTTTTAAGCATGTCATTGCTCGAGCATATCTTAAATCGAGGAGATAGTGATGATTGTATTTGATCTCTTATTTTTCTTGCGTGGTGAATTACAAAATGGATGACGTGAATATAATATGGATAACGATATCTCTTTGAATTCTTGTCGAGGAAACATCGAATTAACCCGAGTCTCGACAAGCTATGGTGGACGGGTTGTGGAGTTTCGAAGACAAAATGAGCGAGCATGGATCCATTAAAGCAGGACGATAAGGAGGGACGAGTCTGGATGGTGCCGATCGCAGGTGGCAATTTCAGAGGCAAAAATCATTCTCTTTTAGAGAGGTAGGATAATTGGGAGTGGCATTTTCGACCTTCAAGAAATGCATGAGCAGGTGACTTGAATATTAGCTATGGTGAGGAGTGGGAAGCATGGAGCAAACAACAACTCAGGTCGTCGTGTACAGACATGAAAGGGAGGTCGAAAAAATGCTTGATTCTCTTTATTTTTATATCTTGTTCGATATAACTATGCATTGGATGAGACTAACGAAAATGATCAATCACTATTCTGTCTCGTGGTCTTTGGTGTGTTTCCTTGTCGACCTCAGTGGCAGGTCGAAGTGTTCGAGCAATTCGAAGAAAAAAAAATCCACCATGACTAAGGCCTCCGGGCTGGGTGGTCACATGTAACGACCACTCCTTTGAGGGTGGACATGTGTTCGAAGACCAAAATCCACCATGACTAAGGCCTCCGGGCTGGGTGGTCACATGTAACGACCACTCCTTTGAGGATGGACATGTGGTCGAAGACCAAAATCCACCATGACTAAGGCCTCCGGGCTGGGTGGTCACATGTAACGACCACTCCTTTGAGGGTGGACATGTGTTCGAAGACCAAAATCCACCATGACTAAGGCCTCCGGGCTAGGTGGTCACATGTAACGACCGCTCGACATGTGCTCGAAGGCAAAAATCCACCATGATTAAGGCCTCCGGGCTGGGTGGTCGATCCTAGTGTTGAGTCGGTGAAGACATGGATCCTATTGGAAACCTCGGTGGCAGGTCGATTATCTTTATTTGATTTTTGGTTTCGTCGAATTTATTTTTCGACTTCAAGGGCAGGGAGATGGAGTTCATTATGGATAACTCGAGCAGACCTCAGTGGCAGGTCAATTATCTTTATTTGATTCTTGGTTTCGTCGAATTTATTTTTCGACTTCAAAGGCAGGGAGATGGAGTTCATTACGGATAGCTCGAGCAGACCTCAGTAGCAGGTCGATGATCTTTATTTGATTATTGGTTTCATCGAATTTATTTTTCGACTTCAAGAGAAGGTAGATGGAGTTCATTACGGATAGCTCGTGTAGACCTCGGTGGCAGGACGATGGTTTACTTGATTTTGGTTTCGTTGATATTCATTATTGCTCGAGCAGTGGCAGGTCGATGGTATTAATTATTGTTCGAGCAGGTTGATGGTTTTTGATCGGTTTGGCCTTGTCGAAATTATCTTTCGACTTCGGTAGCAGGTTGAGGAAGTTCACTCGGAGCAGTTTACGGAGCCAAGTTATTCAGGTTGATGATTTTATTTGGTTTTGTTGAAATTCCGCTTTCGACTTCGGTATGGTGTCAGGACATCCGTTTTTCGAGAGGATAAACAATAGGGTTGAATTTCAAATTTTGAACTGAGGGGGCGATGATAGGAGAAGGTGGTAGGAAAGGGTTATCTTTGAATGAAGAGAGCTCGAACATGGTGATTGAAAAACAACAAGACGTAAGTTAAAATTTTTAAATTCAAGACTTCGGTTTTGGACCTCAGTGGTCGATCAGCTTTCGGCATTCGACCCCAGTGGCGGGTCACTCGATTTTCGACCTCAGTGGTCGATCAGCTTCTGGTGTTCGACCCCAGTGGCGGGTCTCTCGATTTTCGACCTCAGTGGTCGATCAGTTTTCGGTGTTCGACCCAACGGCAGGTCACTCGATTTTTGACCTCATTGGTCGATCAGCTTTCGGTGTTTGACCCCAGTGGCGGGTCTTTCGATTTTCGACTTCAGTGGTCGATCAGCTTTCGGTGTTCGACCTCAGTGGTGGGTCTTTCGATTTTTGACCTTAGTGGTCATTCGGTGTTCATTGGGGGTCCCGATGCTCATTTGGAGGTTTGGTGACTATTTGGTGGTCGAGAATTTATTCAAATTATATGCTCAATGGCAGGTTAACAGAAACAGCCCGAAGAGGAATTTCACTCTTAGATCGAGTCATTCAGACTCGACCAGAGTGGGGGGGACTAGATGATATAGGATATTATACTGGACCGGTTTTAATGGATAAAAAGGGAATATATTGAAGAATAAGCCTACACATGGCTAGGACACGTGGCATGAGGCTATTGGGCAAGCCCAACTTGGGCCATAAGGTACACTCCCCCTATAAAAGGGAGCTAAGGTATCCCATTCATGACTCTCTCTACATTCATAATTATACTCTTGAGACCTGGAGTGATACTGACTTGAGCGTCGGAGGCCCGACACCGGGACCCCTCCCAGCGTTGGGTTCTTGCAGGTCCGGTGGCCGTCCGAGTTGAAGGAGCCCGAGTGAAATCTTATTCACTTCATTATGTATTAGCATTTATCCTATATTTGCACATATGATAAAGTCTCTAGATCACTTATAGCTATGAGGTATGGTTGCGCATAGAGATGGTGATCATGGAATATATCTTAAAAGCTGTGAGCTTAAAAACAGTTCCAAGTCATTGGATATTTCGAGATGGGATATCGAATAATCCGGAAAGACTTGTACATATGATGAATGCTTGATGGTCAAGAATGTTTTTCCATCAACATTAGCGTGGGACGCAAGTTCATATATGTAGGTGCTTGTTAGAGAACAAGTTCACTGAACATGACCGTATGAAAATTCTTAATGAAAGTTTTTCTGTCGAATAAGAATTTTCATGTTACAATAGTACATGATTGATCCTATGACTTGAGGCACGATGGTAATCTTGTGCATGTTATACTTTACTTTGATTTATCCTTTTGGTTGCTAGCACAATCGTATAAAGGGATATTTTGGGTATTGTATTAATATGTATGAAGGTTTGTCAGTGGCTAACAAAGGATTCGACACTTATGTGATAAGTGAATTTCCTATGTGTTTCATAGTTTGTAATTCAAAGTCCTTGGCCAAGGCGAGATGAATAGAGATTCATACACGAATTACTAAACTTGAAATGGAATCATAGTTATTAAATCAATTGGGTTTCGACTTATAAAATCATACCCAAGATTTAATCGGGAAATTGGATGTCGAAAGGATTTTACATGTATGGACTTGTAATCGAAAAAGTTTACTCACTATTCACTTAATACTAGATTCATGCTATTTGCTAGATGTTCCCATGATATGTGGGTTCTTGAAATTAAGGAGTTAATTTCATGAATAAGAATTAATAAGATTAATTCAAATTACAAAAGGTTGTAAGTCCACTACTAGTATTAATAGTGAACCTAAAAGGTCACACCCAATTTTGAATGTAGATCATTTGAAATTAGTATTTCTAAAGAGTTAGAATTAATTGATAAGTATTAATTAAATTATTTGATTATTTAATTAATTCTAATTTTGATTAGATATAAATTAATGGAATATACTAAATTAATCAATTTGATTGATTAATTATATTTTGGATATTAATTAAGTAATTAATGGAATTACTAAATTAATAGTTCGATTTTAAAATTAGATTTTAAAATTCAAATCCATATTATAATATGATTATAATAAGAGGAGATTTTATAAATATGTAAAATAATATATTTTGATCATTTGATTAAAGAATAAAATAATAAATACAATATTATTAGATGGGATCTAATGATACTTTTTATTAAAATCATTTTAGATCTAGATTCCATCTAATTTGAATAAAATAATGATTTTAAAAATACAATATGACATCTTATGATTTAAATGTTTTAGTATAAATAGGTGTACATATGTGATGTAAAAAAAAACACACACTTGTATTAACAAGAAAAATTGAGAAAGAAAAATCTCAAGAGTTGTGAATCAAGAAGTGTTCTTGAACTTTAAAAATTATTTCCATATCAAGAATAGTTCTTGAAAATTTTAATAAAGATTAAAATTATAATCTCCTCTAAAATAAATATTCCGATACTAATTGAACAAATCGAGAAGTTTCTACTAGCGAAGAAACTAGTTCTCGAGATTGAATTTCAAAAAGGTGGATACTATTAGAGGGAAGACGATTGGATTCCTAAAGTGAGTAACAAGAAGAATTAATCGTTACTAAACCGGGAATTGATTTCCTCTATCATCGTTAAAGTTGAAGGAGTTCAAGTTAAAGGTAACTTCGAAACTATCTTTAAATCAAAATTTGTATTTATACATGGTTTTAAATGATGACGATCTGTTTATTCGCTTTATGTATTTACGGGTTAAGTATTTATGTGATAAATACTTGTTTTAAAATTTTATTTGCAGTTTTATTCCGCTGCAAATCACCCGTACGGTACAGGCGAACCCAACAGTGGTATCAGAGCCACGGTTATCATCTTTAAAAACAGATTTTGATTTATTTTTGTTTATGAGATAAGCAAAATAATTAAATGTTTATGAGATAAACATATTTAATTATTAAAATAAAATTCGATTTTGCCACACGAGTCGTGTGATTGGATTACACGAGTCGTGTGGGTGCACACGAGTCGTGTGGCTCATCAAAATGATCAATTTCGATGGAAAGCAGGTCCACACGAGTTGTGTGACTTATCAAAAGGTTTGATGTTGCTTTTGAGTTTTTCACACGAGTCGTGTGACCCAGTCGTGTGACTAAAACAAAATTATTTTTTATGCTTTAATTCATGTGATGAATGTTTTAGCATATTGAGGGATGATCATGAGCCTTTTATTCAATATAATCGAATGTTTGCATTTTATCCAATATGATTGAATGATTGTAATTTATCGAGACCTGCGAGTCTCTTATGTTATGATTTGTAAAATTTTAAATTATTGCATCGTTAAGAAATTAGATCAGGTTGAAGACCATTCAATGTGAAAGGCCCACGCTTGTGTGGGTAATTTTACAAGTTGTAAATTTTGAAGGCCTGTGCTTGTACGGGTAGATAAAATGAGATGTAATAGAAGTAGTTCTATTCATTTATTTTATCACGTATAGGCATAAACCCATTTTGGCTCGAATGGGTTGCATAGGCAAGGTCGTGATCATCCCACCGTATGCATGCATTAGATGTATGTTATGTTTATTTATGCCTACGTTTCATGAGATGATTAATGCACTAAATAAACACAAGTAAAAGATGGTAAGAGATGAGATCTAAAAGGAAACCTAAAGAATTAATATGATTAATTCCATATCAAATCAAAAATGGATAAAAATAAGTTGGAACTTATTAATCTAAGCCTTCCATCAAAAGTAGAAAACATGATGATGCTACGAAACTTTATCACTGACCATGAGTCGTGGGGTGGTTTTGTGTTTGAAAGCTGTGATTTCTACTAAGTATAATGATACTCGTGAGATGGATTCCTCTTTGTGTTGACCATGAGTCGCGGGACATTCTGGTGGGCAATTATCATGAATGTTTGATGGGTTTGTTTTGACACTAAGTAATATATACGGTCATAAAATTGAGGTATATATGGAAAGGTGAGGTAAAATAACTTGAAGGTTGTATAATGATACAATTGTCAAAAGTTGACTACCAGTATAAATGTTTCATGCGTACTCATAAAATTGGGATATGGATTATTTTTATTGGACTTCAAGCCCACTATGAAAATTTGATTTTCATAATTAAAATAGGATTTTAATTAAAATAGTTGGAGACATTTAATATTAAAGACCTAATATTAAATGAATATAAAATCCATAGTCTAACTATTTTCTGCTTCGTTTGTTGTTTTTGTAGATCACTCTACTAAAAATGGCTAAAAATCCAATCGCAAGTATTCTTGAGCAAAACAAATTAACTGGACCAAATTTCGTTGATTGGCTGAGAAACCTAAGAATTGTTCTACAGTCAGAAAAGAGGGACTATGTGCTTGGCAAAGCCCCTCCTCCTCCACCCGAGGATAAGACTTCTAAAGAGTATGGAGAATACTTACGTCATACAGATAATAATCTCCAGGCTCGTTGCTACATGTTAGCATCTATGTCAAATGAGTTGCAGAGAAAAAATGAATTATTTGATAATGCAACTGATATCCTAAATCACTTACAAGAGTTGTATGGTGAAAGGACAAGGCAAATTAGATATCAGATATCTAAAGAGCTTTTCAGAAGTCGTATGACTGAGGGATCTTCAGTCCAAGACTATGGGCTGAAGATGATAGCTCTTATTGAAAGGCTAACATCCCTTGGAGTTGTTATGGATAACGAACTCTATGTGGATCTTTTGCTACAATCTCTGCCTCCATCATTTGACACTTTTGTTGTTAACTTTAACATGCACAATATGGAAACTTCTCTTCCAGAATTGGTGAATATGTTAAAGACGGCCGAATCCACTATTAAAAAGGATAAGCCATTGCTTATTATTGGATCCCCTTCTGGATCAAAGACGTTAAAACCCAAGAAAAGGAAAGGGAAGGGAAAAGTTCCCTATAAACCTAATAAAAAGGCAAATAACAACAAAGGTAATAACAAAGAAAAGGTCAATACTCAGGCTAATCATGAATGTTATCATTGTGGTAAAACTGGGCATTGGAAGAGGAATTGCAAGGAGTATCTTGCAAGCCTGAAAAGTTCAGGTATTTATTTTGTTGAAGTTAACTTGTCAGTTAATGATTCTTCTTGGGTATTAGATACCGGTTGTGGCTCACATATTTGCAATGATTTGCAGATGATGGCAAGAAGTAAAATGCTAGAAAATGAAGAAACAATCCTAAGGATGGGCAATGGGGCAAGGGTTTCTGCCAAAGCAATTGGGACTGTTTATCTAGCAATAAATGATGGTGTAAATATTTGTTTGACAAATTGTCTTTATGTTCCGGATGTTATAAGAAACATAATCTCTATTCCAGTAATGGATAGAGAGGGTTTTAAGTTTGTAATTGAAAATGGAATATGTTCTATTTTCACAGATACAACTTTTATATATTCTGAAAATTTGACAAATGGTTGGTATACCATTACACCACAAAGTCACATCCTAACCATTCAACAAAATAAAAAAAAAAAATTAGACAATCATAGTTCATTCACAATTTGGCATGCTAGATTAGGTCATATATCCGAAAAGAGGATTCACAAATTGGGACCAAAACTCGACCTTAGGGGAGAGGATAAGTTGCCTACGTGTGAGTCATGTCTTAAGGGGAAAATGACAAAATCACCATTTGTTGGACAAGTGGAGCGAGCTAAAGGTCTGTTGTATTTGATCCATACAGATGTTTGTGGACCACTAAATGTTAGTGCCAAGGGGAACTACTACTATTTCATAACTTTTACTGATGATTATTCAAGGTATGGTATGTATACCTATTGAGGTATAAATCTGAAGTATTTGAAAAGTTCAAAGAATTCAGAAATGAAGTGGAGAAACAAACTGGTCGTAATATTAAAATTCTTCGATCAGATCGAGGAGGTGAATATTTGAAAAATGAGTTTCTTGATTATTTAAGAGATAATAGGATTATTTCACAGTGGACACCTCCTGGAACTCCACAACTCAATGGGGTTTCAGAAAGGAGGAATCGAACATTGTTGGACATGGTTCGATCGATGATGAGTTCCACTAGTTTACCTCTTTCATTCTGGGGTTATGCCTTAGAAACAGCAGCACATATTTTAAATAGAGTGCCAAGTAAAGCTGTGCCCAGCACACCTTATGAGATATGGTGTGGCAAAACACCTTCATACAAATATTTAAAAGTATGGGGTTGTAATGCTTATGTGAAGCAGCTAGTGGGAGGTAAGTTGGATATGAGCTCCATCTTATGTAAATTTGTGGGGTATCCAAGAGAGTCTATAGGATACTATTTCTATGACCCTTCTGAACAAAAAGTGTTTGTTTCGAGGAATGCTGTTTTCTTAGAGGAAGAGTTTCTCTCAAAGAATAGTAGAGTTATAGAACTTAATGAAGAACCACAAGAAATTCCACAAAGTACCACAGATAACATACCAGTGGAGACTGGGCCATCTGAAATACAACCTCTTCGGAGATCTGAAAGGGTTTCTAGGGCGCCTGAAAGGCTGTACCTATTGTTAAAGAACAACGAAGAGGGATTCCTTTTGGATAATGATCCAATAAGCTATGATGAGGCAATGTTGGACATTGACTCAGATAAATGGCAAGAAGCAATGCAATCTGAAATGGAATCCATGTACTTAAACAAGGTATGGACCTTGGTAGATCCACCAGAGGGTAGTGTACCCATTGGCTGTAAGTGGGTTTATAAGCGAAAGCTTGGGGTAGATGGAGAAGTTAATACTTTTAAGCAAGACTGGTTGCAAAAGGTTATACTCAAAAACAAGGTGTTGATTATGAGGAAACTTTTTCACCAGTAGCAATGCTTAAATCCATTCGGATACTATTAGCCATAGCTGCGTATTATGACTACGAGATATGGCAAATGGATGTGAAAACTGCTTTTCTTAATGGAAACATTAAGGAAGACATTTATATGAAACAGCCACAGGGTTTCATATCCAGTGGGAGTGTCCAAATGGTTTGTAAACTTCAAAGGTCTATTTATGGACTTAAACAAGCTTCAAGGAGTTGGAACATCCGGTTTGATGAAACGATCAAAACGTTTGATTTTCATAAAAATCCGGATGAACCATGTGTTTATAGAAAGGTTAGTGGGAATGCAGTTGCATTTGTTGTACTCTATGTTGATGACATTCTACTCATTGAGAATGATGTAGGAATGTTGCAGTCAACACGGACATGGTTGTCAAAACAGTTTTCCATGAAAGACTTGGGAGAAGCATCTTTTATCCTAGGGATAAAAATCTATAGAGATAGATTTAAAAGGATGATCGGACTATCCCAGTCTATGTACATAAATAAGGTGCTAAAACGATTTAGCATGGAAGAATCCAAACGAGGATATATTCCAATGAGTCATGGGGTTTCACTTTCTAAGACGATGTCTCCAAAGACACCTGAAGAAAGAGAACGGATGAGTCATATACCTTATGCATCAGCTATTGGTAGTATTATGTATGCTATGTTATGTACAAGACCTGATATGGCTCATGCACTTAGTGTAACGAGCAGATATCAGTCTAATCCAGGTGAAGAACACTGGAAAGCCGTTAAGATGATTCTTAAGTACTTGAGAAGGACTAAGGATATCTTTATGATATACGGTAATGGAGAATTGAAACTAGAAGGCTTTACTGATTCTGGTTTTCAGTCCGATAAAGATGACTCTAAATCCATGTCTGGATACTTATTCACTTTGAATGGAGCAGCAGTTAGTTGGAAAAGTTCCAAACAAGAAACGATTGCTGATTCTACAACAGAGGCTGAATATATTGCTGCATCAGATGCTGCAAAAGAAGCTGTTTGGATAAGGAGTTTCATCCAAGGGTTGGGTGTAGTACCATCTGTTGTTGATCCAATAATAATATATTGTGATAACAATGGGGCCATTGCGCAAGCAAAGGAACCAAGATCTCATCAAAGATCCAAACACATTATGAGACGATACCATTTGATTAGAGAAATCATTGGTAGAGGTGACATCGTAATGGAGCGAGTCGACTCAGCAGAAAATATAGCAGATCCCTTAACTAAGCCCTTATCACAGAAAGTGTTCGAAGGACATCTTGAGAAGATGGGTCTAAGATACATGAGTGATTGGAACGAGGGTAAGTGGGAGATTGTTAGAGTAGAATACCCGGCGTTCCAATCAGATTGGACATATTCTACTTGTAAATACAATCTATTGGAATTATATTAATAAATAGGCATTAATTTATCTTATGTATTAGCATTTATCCTATATTTGCACATATGATAAAGTCCCTAGATCACTTATAGCTATGAGGTATCGTTGCGCATAGAGATGGTGATCATGGAATATATCTTAAAAGCTGTGAGCTTAAAAACAGTTCCAAGTCATTGGATATTTCGAGATGGAATATCGAATAATCCGGAAAGACTTGTACATATGATGAATGTTTGATGGTCAAGAATGTTGCATTCCATCAACATTAGCGTGGGACACAAGTTCATATATGTAGGTGCTTGTTAGAGAACAAGTTCACTGAACATGACCGTATGAAAATTCTTAATGAAAGTTTTTCTGTCGAATAAGAATTTTCATGTTACAATAGTACATGATTGATCCTATGACTTGAGGCACGATGGTAATCTTGTGCATGTTATACTTTACTTTGATTTATCCTTTTGGTTGCTAGCACAATCGTATAAAGGGATATTTTGGGTATTGTATTAATATGTATGAAGGTTTGTCAGTGGCTAACAAAGGATTCGACACTTATGTGATAAGTGAATTTCCTATGTGTTTCATAGTTTGTAATTCAAAGTCCTTGGCCAAGGCGGGATGAATAGAGATTCATACACGAATTACTAAACTTGAAATGGAATCATAGTTATTAAATCAATTGGGTTTCGACTTATAAAATCATACCCAAGATTTAATCGGGAAATTGGATGTCGAAAGGATTTTACATGTATGGACTTGTAATCGAAAAGGTTTACTAACTATTCACTTAATACTAGATTCATGCTACTTGCTAGATGTTCCCATGATATGTGGGTTCTTGAAATTAAGGAGTTAATTTCATGAATAAGAATTAATAAGATTAATTCAAATTACAAAAGGTTGTAAACCCACTACTAGTATTAATAGTGAACCTAAAAGGTCACATCCAATTTTGAATGTAGATCATTTGAAATTAGTATTTCTAAAGAGTTAGAATTAATTGATAAGTATTAATTAAGTAATTTGATTATTTAATTAATTCTAATTTTGATTAGATATCAATTAATAGAATATACTAAATTAATCAATTTGATTGATTAATTATATTTTGGATATTAATTAAGTAATTAATGGAATTACTAAATTAATAGTTGGATTTTAAAATTAGATTTTAAAATTCAAATCCATATTATAATATGAGTATAATAAGAGGAGATTTTATAAATATGTAAAATAATATATTTTTATCATTTGATTAAAGATTAAAATAATAAATACAATATTATTAAATGGGATCTAATGATATTTTTTATTAAAATTATTTTAGATCTAGATGCCATCTAATTTGAATAAAATAATGATTTTAAAAATACAATATGACATCTTGTGATCTAAATGTTTTAGTATAAATAGGTGTACATATGTGATGTAAAAAAAACACACACTTGTATTAACAAGAAAAATTGAGAAAGAAAAATCACAAGAGTTGTGAATCAAGAAGTGTTCTTGAACTTTAAAAATTATTTCCATATCAAGAATAGTTCTTGAAAACTTTAATAAAGATTAAAATTATAATCTCCTCTAAAATAAATATTCCGATACTAATTGAACAAATCGAGAAGTTTCTACTAGCGAAGAAACTAGTTCTCGAGATTGAATTTCAAAAAGGTGGATACTATTAGAGGGAAGACGATTGGATTCCTAAAGTGAGTAACAAGAAGAATTAATCGTTACTAAACCGGGAATTGATTTCCTCTATCATCGTCAAAGTTGAAGGAGTTCAAGTTAAAGGTAACTTCGAAACTATCTGTAAATCAAAATTTGTATTTATACATGTTTTTAAATGATGACGATCTGTTTATTCGCTTTATGTATTTACGGGTTAAGTATTTATGTGATAAATACTTGTTTTAAAATTTTATTCCGCTGCAAATCACCCGTACGGTACAGGCGAACCCAACAGTTCCTACCTCCTATGACAAAGCTCTGCTTGAAGTCGTAGTACTCGACTATCAATTTCACTACACAAATATAGACGAAAAAAAATGGACAGAGTGAGCATCGGCGTGAACAAAATAGGGTCCTTACCTTTTATACGTGAACAAAATAGGTTTCAGGCTTGTTATGCAAGACTGGTTGGTTTATCTCTTCCTTGCGCTCTCAGTGCCTATACGAGCTTTCCTGGTTCACCTCTCCAATTAGGTATTGTAGACAGTTTTTTTCGTGCTTTTATCCCTGTTCGGGCTACTATTAGATGAAGCCCTCTCTTCCCTGTTCACTCGGACACTTCTAAGGGAGAGTCCTTCGTGCACTACCCTTTCTGCCTACCTCCTTTATCCGGGTTGGAGGAGGGGTTGCCAGTATGATATGAGTGGACGAAATGGGGTAGTGGATTTTTTAGTAGTTCATCTTCTTCTTTCTCTTCTCCTTTGGTGGAACCTCAAGAAAACCTAGCCTAAGTTCCTAAAATATTTTGCACCGATTCTAAAATAAACTCCCGCTAAATTTTTTCGTTAAATTTTTAGTTAGGCGCCTTAAGAAATTTTCAGCAATACCTATTTTTTATTGAATTAATAAATATGAATAATATTAAACTAAACAAACCATATGTATTATTTTAGGAAGATAAACTAAACAAATGAACAAGATAAACAAAAATCATACAACTTTCAATAAAAAAATCATAATCTTATTGAATATATTTGTCATAATATTATTAAAAAATCATATATTTGTCAAATATATTACTTCAAAAATTATTTGACCGTTTACCTATCTACATTTGAAAATGTTGAGGGAAAGAAAAAGAAGTGTTATGAAAATTGTTATAAATAAGATTGAATACATATCACTAAATTATAAACTAAGGAAATGATAAGATAAATAATGAAACATATTTCACATACTAGATCATAATATTATTAAATTGTTACATTTGTCATAAAGTTTAAATTATTAGTAGGAAAATGTATCTGATTATGAAAATTGATCATAATACCTATTAAAAATATGATATGAGTACATTTGAGAAAATGAAAACTAATGACGCTAAAAGTGATTTTTGTAAACACTATCATTTACTTTATAATTTACGTAAATAATTTATAAGCTTTTTTTATTTAAATAGATTTTTGTAAGCCGTGTCATTCACTTTATAATTTATTTAAATAAGATTATATATTTAAATAATTATCATCTAGTAAGTTGAGCTCTTAAAAAAAGCTCGATCTTGTCTTAAATGATTATTTATGTGATAATTAAAAATACTCATTGAGAATTTTATTTATCAAAGTATTTTATAAATGAAATAATAGTAAATTAACTAGTTGATAAGTTGTTATAATCTTAAAACTAGTTTATCAACTGGTATCAATTTGATATTTGATATTATACTAGACCGGTCGGAGTGTCACACTTGTATTACAATTAACACCACATTTTCTAGTTAAATTTATATGTATCTTTACGATTTTGTTGTAAATTATTTTAATATGTTACGTGTTATCATAATATATTAGTTGAATATGTAATTTACTGTTAACTTTCGATCATAACCAGTGTTGATAATCTAAAAAATAACCAATCACAAAGATAATTTTATTATATAGGACCGGTCGGCATATATATAATGTTGAGTAAACCTTTTTTTTTCATAATAATCAATAATTATTTTAATTTTCATTCATATCGTTGAATTTAAATTTCATGTAATTTTTATAATATATAATTATATTACCTTTGTTTGTGCATGTGCACGAGTAAAAGAGTACTAGTTGTTTAATAATAACAAGCATAAAGTATAGAATCGTCGGCCATGCGGAGTAGAGACTGGTGAAGAAACCTCGATTTGACTACTTTAAACTTGGTCCTCTAATTTGAATTTGAATTGAAACAAGAATAGTGTTTAATATTCGAAATTTATTCGTATCTGAATACGAATATGCACATATTCGTTTTGCTTAAAAATAGGATAACATGCTCTATAGGGCTTGAGTTCAAGTATCATAAGTGTTTCCTCAACATCTATGATTTTTGGAAAAAAATTTGATTTAAATTGAACTTTTGCATCACATTGCATAACATTTTTGTTGATGAGAGTTTATCACTAAATACTCGATGTAATAAATCACTAAATCAAGTTACAATTAAGAGACTTAAGGAGTAAATCAATATAAATATTTTCAATAACTTATCTAGAAAAACAAAATCTAAGGACCGTTAGTGCATTTTTCAATAAATAAATAATATTTCTAATTTAAATTAGAATATAATAAAAATAAGTTTTAATTACTAATATATTGTAAATATTGTTTTTGCATTTCTATGCATATTTTATAGTATTTTCTTTATATATATATATAGATTTTATTTAAAAAATTAGGGGGGCCCACGGGCCCCTCTGGGCCTGGTGTACCTCCGTCAGTGGTCATGTATCATAATTTAAATTATAACATGTGGTAATAAGGGGGCTTTCTTTAAAAATCCCCAATCCCTAATTAAACTTCCAAGTCAGTCCCTCCTCATAATTTTTATCTATTTTACTCCCTACCCCCATATTCATCTTCCATTTAAATCCCTCCTATTAAAATAAATGACAAAAAAATTAATTTGTGACATCATCCCCACTTACACATTAGTTTACTATTTTTCTTTACCTAAAAATCTGATTTTATGTTCCTTCTTTCCCACTCATCTCCTCCCGTTTTCCCCCTCTTTTTTCTTCATCTTCTCGCCGCCGGCCCCTTTTTTTTTGTTTTCTTTTGCAGCTTCATCTCGCCGGCGACACGAAAATTGGCAAGAAGAACACCGGAGGCAATGTTCAAATGCCAGCTGGACTTCCACATTTTTTTCCACCAACCTGCAGGTTCACTAGTAGAAGCTTGGAGACCATGACTGGTCTTAGCCTCTAATATAGAATGATATACTGCCTTAGTGCTAAACTCTCCCTTTTTACCCCCATGCCAGATTAACCTATCATGTTGTCTAAGACTGGATAGAGGAATTTTAAGAATAGTGGCTGCATCAACAGGATCAAAGGTTTGGTTAATCAGTTCTCTATCCCATTCTCTCCCTCCACTCAAAATCAAATCAGACACTTTATCTATCCTGCTCTTGTCATCTCAAAAACAGCACCTAGGCTTGAAAAAAGAGTTGTTTGGGGTCCAATGGGAATCCCAAACTTTTATAGACTTGCCATTTCCCACCTCAAACCTAGCACCCAAACTGTAAGACCTCCTAGCCCCCAACCAGCAATTCCAAAGCCAGGAATCCCCATCCTTAGCTTTAGTTTCCAACAGGTCCCTATCCCAAAAGTATCTACCTTTCAAGATTTTGCTAACTAAAAGATTAGGCTTTGTCTGAATCCTCCACAATTGCTTAACAAGAAGTGCCTCATTAAAAGCCTTTAAATCTTTGAAACCTAACCCCCCCTCTACTTTAGGAACACACAACTTCCCCCACTCTGCCCAGTGAATCCTGTTACCCCCCTTATCATTTTGACCCCACCAAAAATTGGCAACATCTCTACAAATCTAATTGATAATGCTGATGGGAATTCTAAAGCATGACATAACTTAGGTAGGTAGAGCACTCAACACTGATTTAATGAGAATTTCTCTCCCTGACTCACTCAAATACTTGTTTTTCCAACTCTGAATTTTGTTTTTCACACACTCACTCACAAACTGGAAGGTTTCTTTTTTTAGATCTGTCTATCCCTAGAGGAAGTCCTAAGTATCTAGAAGATTTAACTCTGATGATCCCAGAAAGCTTTCTACAGATTTGAATCTGAGTTCCAGTTGGAGTATTTTTAGAGAATAGAATAGAGGATTTGTCAAAGTTGACAACTTGGCCAGACTCTAAACCATAATGAGCAAGAATGTCACAAATCAATTGGGCATGAAACAAATCAGCTTTGCAAAAAAATATGGAATCATCTGCAAAAAATAGATGACTCACTATGGGTGCATGTCTGCTTATTTTCAGACCATGAAAAAGACCAGCTCTACCTGCTTGGTTTATAAGATTTGAAAGGGCCTCTGATACAATTATGAAGAGATAAGGTGACAGTGGGTCACCTTGTCTCAATCCCCTTGTGGGTTGCAGATAACCAAGGACAGAGCCATTAACATTAAAAGAATAAGAGGCAGTGCACACACAAGCAAGTATCCAAGACCAAAAAGTGTCACAGAATCCCATTTTTCTACAAACTTTGGCAAGGAAAGCCCATTCCACTCTGTCATAGGCCTTAGCCGTATCCAATTTAATGGCCATGGAGTACTGTTTGCCTTTTCTTTTGCTATTCAAAAAATGCACACATTCATTTGCAATTATAACATTGTCAAGTATTTGCCTTCCAGGTACAAATGCTGATTGGGAATGGGAAATGCAGGCATGCAACACTTGTTTCAACCTATTGGCAACTATTTTTGCAATCAATTTGTAAACCACTGAGCAAAGGCTAATAGGCCTAAAATCTATAACTCTATAAGGATTTTTCTTTTTAGGAATAACAGTTATAACAACATGATTTAGGCCTTTAGGCATACTGCCAGTGTAAAAAAAAATATGAATAGCAAGACAAACATGAAATTTGATGAGACCAGGATTTTCGAAAAAAACCTGCAGTAAACCCATCTTCACCAGGGGCTTTATCCTGGTCCATTTCTTTTAATGCACACTCAATTTCCACCTCATCCAACTTTCTAATCAAATCAACATTCATTTCACTAGTAATGTTTCAAGAAATACCTTCACCACAACAAAATTTAGGAGTTTCAAACTGCAATCTTGTTGCTCCACAATAATTGCAAGCGCGCTGTGGTCGAAGGGAGGAAGCAACTGATGGCAAATTAAGAAGCAAGCTACGACCATCTTTATTTCCATGTGCTCCATGAGAAAACAATTTAGAAATTAAAAAAAAAAAAGGCCAATATTGCAAAACAAACCACATGAACATACCCCAAAGAGTAGAACACGAAACTTGATGTATTAACATTACGCGTCCTGCAAACTTTCCCTCTAGACGCACCTGCACAAAAAGGAAATACACGCATAAGGACAATTCTGTGCCACACATGTACAAAGGGAAGGCGAAATTTAAAACATGAAGTCATATGCTCCTAGCGAGAAAGTACAAATCTGTGTTGGACGCCAAACCCAAAAAAGGTGTCAATGCAAGGGCAGACGAACCTTGACGACAAAAAATACCCCAATCGGATGGACTTAGCGAAGAACCCACAGCAAAGTGCGACAGAAACTAATTAAAGACAAATTAAAACAAAAGTAAAACCTTCAGTTTCTACAGGACGCATAAGAACAATTCGGCCGCACATGCACAAACCAAAGGCCTAATTTAAAACAGGAAGCTATACACTCCCAGCGAGAAATCACAAACCTGTATTGGACGCCAAACCCCCAAAAGGTGTCAATTCAAAGGCAGATGAACATCCACGACAAAAAATACCCCAATTGGACGAACTTAGAGAAGAAGCCACAAAGAATTGCGACATAAATTAATTAGAAGAGAAATTTAAACCAAAGTAAAACCTCTAGTTTCTATAAGACGTGATGGCGACTTGAGCTTTGCTGAGGCACCAAAGGGGCAATGTTCTCCACCGAAACCTGTCGCTCGGTTCGCCATGAAACCTTATGTTCGTTCCATCGGCTGCAGACGAAGACTGTCGTGATGTCGAAGGCTGATCCACACGCCTTTTTTTGGCCCTCCACCTATGAATAGCTGATTGCCGGCTGGTTGTCTCCGACGCGGAAACATCACCGCCAACTCTTTGGTGCACAAGTTCCATAATTTTTTTTTGTAACAAAACAGACTGCGCATAATCAAACACATGAATCGTTAATTGTTGAACCTCCCAAAAAAGGCTTCATTATGAGCAACTAAAGCACACGAGCAGAATTAAGCAAAGAAAACAGCATGTGTGATCAATTTCAAACATGGCGTTAGCCGTGACTGACTACCGTTAAGCAAACATTACACTCAAAAGACGAAACATGTTATGAGCAACACAAGCAGCCCTCACGAACCACAGATAAGACATACGGATCTACAAACGCGCTACACGCAGACTACATTTGAAGGTCTGGCAAAGGCTAACACCTAAAGTCGACTATTCGAAAGTAACAAAAAAAACTAAAATTAAAATACAACAGCACACACGTCAAAATAAAAATAAAAATAATTTTAATTTTTTATTGTACAAGTATTAATATATCTAAGTACACGTGTAGTACACGGGTATCGTACTAGTGTATAATATATTTAAATTTTAAAGTGATACTAATTAACTAATTATATAGGGTGAAAAAACGAATTAAAGAAATAAACATAAAAAATAAAAGATTAAAAACAAAATATTAAACCATGAAAATTTTGTGTTGTATAAGGATTAAAATTTAAAAAAAAAAATTAGAATTTAATATCAAACATTTTAACATTTACTGCACTTAAAATTATAATAAAAGAAGATAAATATTGAATGAGTTACACGTTGGTCAATCGAACAATATAAAAATTATAAATGGTTAAATAAAATCAAGACAATCAACGATTTTATAAATGCATCTAATTAATTTGTATGCAAATATTATAATATTTGATAAACATAGAAATACTAAAATTTATATATTAAATGGTCAAGAACTACAACAAAATTAATAAAAATAAAAAAATAATAATAATGGTAACTAAATAAATTTTATATTATATCATTATTGAATTGAATAATTTGTGTGTAATAAAATTGCATAGTGTTTTAACAATTTATTAACATTTAAATAATAAAATATTTTTTACACCGCACTCCACGGATATCAATGTTTCGAAGGTATATGAACTTGGAAACCCTACCCCAGAAATTCGAGATAAGGTAAAACTCATCCTCCAGAATAAGTTCGAACCGTCGCCCTCGCCCCACTTCAGTCCTGACGTCCCTCAGCTCTCTCTAATTCAGGTATTGATGGCGACATCTTTGGCTATTTGAATGTCTTGTGTTTATAGCAACAGCCTGTGGCTAAATTTGATAAAGATTTTGCAACAGCCTGTTGATTGATTTAATGTAGGAGTCCAAAGTAGTTGAGGATTGTTGGCAATGGCAGATAGCGGAATTGTCTCAAACACCACCACACATCTAATTCCCGATAAAGGTCAGCAACATAGCAACAACGACGATTTGATGCTTCTGGTGCGGTATTTACACGGCGCAACCCTGGATTGTTCAGTAATCTCAACCCAAAACAACTCCGTCAAAGTGCTTGATGATGGTAATCTTTCAAGCTTGTCTCTACTCAAAGAAGATAAGTTTGATCCCACTATCAGGGACCCCCATTTTGATGTTTGTGCTACTTGCAACTCATGGATGCTGTATAGTTCAAATATTCCTGATTTTCCATTTGACTCTCTGTGGAACCCCACAACCGGCGAGGATGCATCTCTTCCCTTTTTTGCTTTTGGTTCCGAACGTTTGTCGGTCCCTTGGGCTTATGGGCTCGGGTACGATCCTGCAGGGGACACCTATAAGGTGTTGAGATGTCGTGTGATGCACAATTTAAGAAGAGACAGTGAGATTGGGAAGCTGTACGTTGAGCTGTTGTCGTTGTCCACCGCAAGTGATTCGTGGAAGCAAATTCAAATTCCCTGTCGTCACGACCCCTTTGAAATTCAACCCTATCTACAACGTTTTGTTTACATCAATGGCTTTTATTATTGGGCAACTGCTGTGGGTAGCTTTGTTTCGTTCGACTTTGGTGAGGAGAGGTTTGGGCCTCTGATATCCAAGCCCAAGAGCAATAAGCTCCCCAACGGCAGTGTTTATCCTGTTGAGTATGATGCGTCGCTTGCTGCTGTTGTTTTCAAGGAAGGTAGATGTCTGGGGAACAAGATTGATCCTGCTGCTCCTTTTGTTTTTGAGATTTGGGTGTGGAAAACCGGGTGGTCTTTGGTATACTGTGGGGAAATCCGGGCTTCAGATGGTACTTGTGTTGATAGAGTTTTGGGCCTCTACAAGAACCATAAACTCTTTCTTTCTGGCTCCTATGGTGACCTACTGGTTTACGACTGTGCATCGGGCCGATTGGTGAATCTCGGTATCCGTGACGAGTCTCGGTGTATGATGGAGGTCTTCCCTTATGTTGCCAACGCCGAATCCAGCTTCAAATCCTCCTCAAGAAATCTCTGTTATGGCGACATAACCACTAGTGTCGTCGATGGTGTTCCTGCTACTATTCGGGCACGTACTCGCAGTTTGAAACCTAACGACAGTCTGATGCTTATGGTGCAGTGTGTAGTCGACTGGACCCGCATTTTCTTTGTGATCTCAACGGAAAACAACTCGTTCAAAGTGCTCCCACAAGGTGATGATGATAATGGTCTTCTTCCAGATTTGTCTCGACTCAAAGCTGAAAACTACGATCTCGATTGTAAGAATGCCAAATATCACGTCGAAGCGAGTTGCAACACATGGATGCTGTGGTCATGTACCGTAAATCCCGCACGTTCGGATCTTCTGCTTCTGTGGGACCCTAGGACAGACGTGTTTATAACCCTTCCTTCTTTTGAGTCGTCGGAGCCACGCGTGCCTTGCCCAACCACCACTACCTTTTTGGGTTTTGGTATTGGGTTTGATCCTTCTGCACCTGGGGACTATAAGGTGGTGAGATGTGGCATGTTGGAGTATTTTCATTCCGACAACGAGGCCTATGCGGAGGTGTTTTCGCTTGAAACTTGGAATCAAATCCCGTATCCCCATGATCTTGTGTGGGAAGTCTATCAGTACCCGTCGCTTTTCATCAATGGCTTTTATTATTGGGTGGCAAAGCATTCCACCACAAATGATGTTGCTATTATTTCGTTCGACTTTGCTAAGGAGGAGTTTCCCCCTGCTCTCATCCCTATGCCGCCCGATAGCAAAATTGTCAGAGACAGCACGAGTTTGTGTGTTTCTGTTACTGAGTTTCATGGGCATCTTGCTGCTATTGTTTTTGATTATCCAGGACATGAGAAGAAAAGTAGGAATATTGGTTATCCAAGACGACAGCAGAGGAAGAGGAAGAAGAACAAGAAGAAGAAGAACAGTGCCTTTTTTACTTTTGAGATTTGGGTATGGAAGCACCGCTGCTGGTCCTATGTATCCACTTACGAAGTCCCTCATCCTCCTACTCCTACTCCTACTCCTACTCCTACTCCTACTACTCCTACTCCTACTCGTGTTGTTTTTATAAGGGTCATCGGCCTCTACAAGAAGGATAAAGTGTTTCTTCTTCAGGACTCGCAGGGTTACCTATGGCTTTACGATCGTGAGACGCTCAAGCTGGAGAACCTCGACATCCGTGACGATAGTTTGACTCTGACGGTCTTCCCTTATGTTTGAGAGCCAACCATAGTGAACGTGGTTTTGTGGCTAGCAGCACAACACATTACGAAAGTGTCGTCTCTTATAATCTTATTCATGTATTATTTAATAATCTCATCTTATTCTCCTGAACTGGAAACTCGCTCGATAGTGATAGTGCTTGATGGACTCACAGTCCGTTTAATACATTATTAACTTCACACTAGTAAACAACGCCCATCAACATCGACACAATAGTAGTTGCACATTGGTAAACAATATTGCCTCACACATGATCAAACATAGCTTTAGAATCATTTTTCTGTTGATAGTTATCTAGCTTTCTATGCCTGTATGATATGCTGCTGACTACTGAATAATAATGAAATATTCTTGGTTTTTGGTTTAGAATATAGCTATTTGCTGATAATGTTAACTCGAAGAGTCCTTTCTCTTTTTCTTCTCTATCCCGGATCTTAACAACTTTTAGTTTGCAAATTTATGGTGTCCTTTATGTTCTTCTGAATCATACTTCGATGGAGAGAAGAAATCCCACGAGAAATACCGCCTGATAGGCTCCACCCCTTACCGACCACCATAATTGAAACCCTACTTAAGATGTTTTGATTTTATTTGAATTTTTTAGTTTCGTATCGTTAATTTTGAAAAAAGTGGTATGGTTAGTTGTTAGTGAGAAATCTAAACCCTACATAACATATATTGTTACAAATTCCTGACAACACCAACGAATAATTAGAAAGAAAAAAATAAAATATTTATAATGTCCATTGTTATAAATTATAATAATAAACCAACAAGATGTTTGTCGAAGATTTACGTAAATTTTACAAAAAAATCAATATTTTATAATGTATATATTATAAATTATAACGATAAATCAATCAATGTCGAATTGTCATATGAATTATTGTATTAGAAATAAAATTCAAAATATTTATGATACACATTAGTATAAAAATATTGCAATTTAAAAATTAATAAATTTTGTAACTTTATAATAATATACATTACATTCTTTTAAATTAAGTGTCAGATTATAATATTTGCCACAATTTTTTAACTTTATCATCACTTATTTAGTAATTAAAATAATATGTTGTAATAAGGTGTGAGTAAGAGAAAACAAGAACAACGGTATAATATGTTGTAAAACAGAACAACGGTCTGGGTTCGGTCAGTGCTTGGAGTCTTCCTCCTGGTCGTCGGAAGGTCTTCAATTGTTGCTGGTAAGTCTCTCCCTCTGTTCTGTTTCCGTTTCTGTTTATGGAGGTCTCCCCTTGGCCTTTTTTTGGTGGGGGGAGCTTGTGGCTCGGGTCGCCGGCGGTCTGTAGTGGTGTTGGAAGTGTTTGGGTTCTCGGGTGGGACGGGGCTCTAGCGGCTATGTCGTCGGAGTTGCAGGACCGTCCCGCACTCACCCCCTCGCGTGTTTGGTGTTGGGAACTGGTGGGGTCCGGAGCACCCGAGCCTGACTAGTGGTGTTAGTTGGGTTCGAGTTGTGAAGGGTTGGGTGCTGGGGTCGTCGTTCTCTCGGTTGGAGGCGGGTCGTTTCGGAGTTTGGTTCGGGGCTCGGGTTCGGCTTCTGTATAGGCGGGTTCGCAGTTTCGGTAGTGATGCCTGGGCGTTGGGATCTTCTGGATCGATTGCTTCTCTGCCGGTTGGGCCCGTTAGTTTGCCAGGGAAGGGTTTGAATGTCGTTATTTTGTTTTCTTTTGTTGTCTTTCTTTGTGTCGTCTGTGTATGTGTTGTTTAGGACTTGTGTTTTCGATTTTGGCCGTTGGCCTCTGTTCACCCGAGTGTGCACTTATTATCTTATTGGGATCGTACACTCGGGCATTATCCCGTTGGGATCGTTTTTGTAGTTTTTTTGTTGTGTTTGTGTTGTTGTGTTTGGTAGTTGCGAGTTTGCTTTCTAGCGTTGCTAGCTTAGGCTTTAGGCGGTCCTCGGATCTGTCCACTCAGTCTTATTCAACCTTTGGTTGTACTTTATAGCTTTTGGTTGCTTTTTATTCGCACTTTGTGCGGATTCTTGTTATACAATACAAGAAAAATACAAAATACATTCACTCTTTTTTCTTTTCATTTGTTATGGATGTGGATGAAATTTTTTGGACTTCATTCATGTAGTATTTATATTGGCCCCTAACTTTTCAAGTTGCAACATAATCATTTATGTAGACTGTAGTATTTATTGATACGTGACTTTTCAAGGCATGCACAAAGGATTGTTCGAATGACGGGTTTGCTTCAGAAAATGGGAGTAATTATGCAAGTGTTTTCAATTGTAGAATTATTATATTTATTTCTTTTATTAAAAATAAGTTGGAATTGTGATTCACATAATCCTTATTTTTATTTTTTCACAAATATGCGATTATTAGGCGAAACATTAAACACATAATTAATTGTACATTGACTTATTTAAACATTTTTATTTTTTTTTGTATATTTGTAAGTAATCTTCAATTATTACATAAAACTTGTTCAGACACATATTTGTCAAATAGTTATTAATAAATAAAAAAAAAAAATTGAAGCATTTCAAATAATATCTCCACGAATAAATTAAATAATATCTCCACGAATAAATAAAATTCAATATCTCCACGGATAAATCTAATATCTCCACGAATAAACCAAATAATATCTCTACGAATAAATCCAATATCTCCACGTATAAATCGAATATCTACACGAATAAATAAAATAATATCTCCACGAATAAATCCAATATTTTCACAAATCAATCAAATAATTTTTAGACAAGCATAGCCGTAGGCTCCTATTGACCGGCTTTGCGGGACCGCCCATCAAACCAGGTCCACTCTTGGCTAAACTATCTCCACGAATAAATCAAATATCTACACGAATAAATCCAATAATATCTCCACGAATAAATCAAATATTTCTACGAAAATCAAATAGTTACTCCACGATTAAATCAAATAGTTTCACAAATAAATCAAATAATTACTGTAATATCCCATTCAGTAATTAATAAAAGTAATTATTCTAAGTATGAACTAATTACTTTTATTAATGCTCGTTTCTAGTTTCGAGCCAGTTATTAAGTTATTCAGTTAAAAATTCGACTTTAAGTCGAAAGTATTCTCGGTTCAATATTATTCAGTAATCGAGCCAGTTCAGTAATTAATTAATTCCGGTCTGTTTATTTTTATAAATGGATTTATAAGATGGGATTAATTAATATAAGATGACGAATAATCGAAATTGAGTATATTTTGATTAATCGTTTAAGATAAGTAGTGAACTGAAACCAAGTATGTTCGGTCATGAGTTGAACTTAATTAAGAAATAGCCGAGCCTTAATACTTAGAATTTTTTTAAGTGTTTAAGTCATCAAGATAAGATCATAATATTGAGTTTTAGCATAAGTTGATACAAGTTAAGTCTTGAAGTAAGGTTATGTATCCATGAACATTTAAGTGATAAATGTTCAAAGAAGTGAGAAAATTTATTTAGACATTATAGTCTATTTAAATTATTTTAATAGAAATCGAAATTTTTAGAATTTTTGGTTTTACGGTAATAGTTCGGTTTAAGTCCGAATGTGGTTCCGTAAATGTAGAATATTTTAAGATAATTATATTAGATCCTAAGAAGCAATATGTTCATTAAATTGAAGAAAAACCGTGAGTAAAGGATTTAAATTTTAGAATTTTCAGTTTTACGGTAAACGGTTGTTTTAAGTCCGAATTGAGTTCCGTAAATTGTATTATTCTCGGTTTATTAGCATGATCCAATACCATATATGAGCATTACTTTTCAGTAAAAGAGTTTTAAAAATCAACCATTTTGAAAGAAAATGCATAAGTAATAAAAAAAATAATTTTTATTATTTTTATTATTTTGTTCCAAAGATTTCTATATGATGAATGGTGACATTTTTTCAATAATATATGGAATCAATTACATCACAACGAAATTTTGGTCATCAATTGGTGAGAAAGAGATGAGAAAATCATAACAAAGTTTTGCTAAGTCTTTAAGTTAACATTTTTTTCAACAATTGATGAGAATTTTATTAAACTTGGTGGAATAAGTAAAGCTCACTCATGGCTATAACTAAAGGCCATTTTTGATGATTAAGTATGTTTGGATAAGAATACAAGTTAATCATAAAATAGTTTATAATTAATTAAGTTTATAAGTTTAAATTGTTTATTTTGTTCATTTCTTCACTCCATTATGATGTTTTGCCAATTTGTGCCTATAAATAGAGGCCTAAAAATCAGAGTTCTCACACCAAAGTTAAGTACCAAAATTTATATAAGAGTGTAAGAGAGAATGAGTAGTAGAAACTTTGGAGAAGTGAAGAATTTAGAAGTGCAGAATTAAGTTACGATTCTAGCAAGAAGGAGGTAATTACTTATCTTAAAGTTACATGCTTAAGTTCATGTTTTGATAATGAGTTTACATGTTTAGTAGATGATATTAAGTGTTTAATAATGTTTTTATATGACTTAGATATTAAAGTTTTATATGAATATAAGCATGCTAGAAAATAAGTTATTTCCAGCTCATATATATGTCATATGTGTTCAGTTATGATGAGATTTTTACACAGCTATGAAAAATCTGGAAATCTATGCTTCCTATGGTTATTTCTTGTGTAAAAGAGGAGTACATAGGATCAAGAATTAAGTCATTTAGTTTAGTATAACTCAAGATATGAATTTTTAAAGTTTATCATGCAAACTGAATTTTATGTACTTGTTTCCAGCAGCAACTTTAAACTTGAATAAGTCGAGATACATGCATAATAAAATTATGAAATTTTTATGACATGTCTAATTATAAGTTGAGATTATGACTGTTAAGTTTCATAATTTAAAGATGAGAAATGAATAAGTTATGAATATATGAAGGCATATATGTAAAGATAAGTATACATATGCAAGAATATTCAGGAAATGTTTAAGTTGTTAAAATGACATGATCATGAGTAATTCTCATATAAGTGATGAGTAATTTGATGAAGTTTTGGTATAATATGTTGAGTATACAATTTTATAAAGATTGTATTAAGTATGACATATTAACATCATGATTAAATGTTATGAGTAAAAGATGATTACGGCTTGAGATTATTTTCACTTTCAAGTTAATTAAGTGAAATTTAGTATAAGCTAATATCTAAAAATTGGGAGATATGATGTGTGATGAATTAAGTATTTGATCAAGTTAAATTAAGATAAGTTATAAATCATGTTGATGATGTTGGTAAAAGTAAGCATGTTTTAAGTTTAAATACTCAATCAAGTATAATGTGAAATATAGTTATTTTCACATTTGAGTTAGGATATGCTAAGTATAATACCATATTGATGTTTATGAAGACATGATTTATATAAGGTTAAGTAATTGACCTTAAGTAAAAGTAAAAAGAGAAGTTAAGTATAAACTTGAGAAAAAGCAAGTTTATTGAATATCTTTAAGATTCAGATAAGTAAGAGTTAAATCTTATTGAGTATACGAGCATTGTACTTAGTATATTTATTTATATTTTTATGTAGCTTGCAGATATAGCTACCAAGAGCAACACTTACATTTTTCAAAAGTTTTCAAAAGAAGAAAGGTGGGGACCCAGACTGGGTATTACATTGAGTATAATATTGATATCATGTTCGAGGTATGTATACAGTTTAAGTTTATACGCTTGGGATGAAGGCTCCTAGTTGCCTTATCAGTACATCCTAAGTTCTGATGGAGGCCATTAGTTGCCTTAGAAATATCCATCAGATTGTGCACAAGTATCCGATTAGATATCGGCCAGATTCAGTTTAAGTTACTGGAACAGATTTCCAGTCCAGATATATACCAAAGATCATGATATTGTATTATTATTGCTGTTTACTTTAGTATGGGTGTTTTTCGGGGTACAAGAGGATCAGTACTCACCCCCATTGTGTTTTTCAGGTAACAGGGTCGGGACGGAGGTGTGAGCTGAACAGTGGTGGTGGTGGTCGTGCACTTATTTCAAGTGGACATTTATAAAGTATTTGATATGTCTGTATAATAAACCACGTTTTAAGTATTTTCGCTATGCACATTAAGTATTGAACTTGCATAAATTTTAGATTTCAAGTTCTTACCATTTCGAGAAGTATGAATATGGTACAGTTAAATGCAAGTTTAAAGGAAATCTGTTTTAATTATGTCTAAAGGAGTATTAGACAAAAGTTTAAAGGTAAACGGATTTTCAAGATGATGAGTTTGAGTAGCATCCCGAGTTAGTCGCAAAATATTTCGAAAGAGTTAAAGTATTTTCAAAGTAAAAGTTGCGAAAAATTTACTCTGATGAGCGGGGTGTTACAATTACTCCACGAGTAAATCAAAAATCTTGCAATTTTCACCAATTTTAAACTCCTCCGGTCCATAATTTATATTAGCCACATACCTCCGTCATGAGAATACTATCTCAAATTATCTCAGAAAAGACGTGATTCTTTTTCCAAAACTTGACAGAAAAGATATGATTCGTTTCTAAAGCATACATCAATTCTTGATTGTTACCATGGTTGTCCGTTCATCTTGATGATGTCGCTGTAAATGAGCCTATATACAAGAGAATAATGTATATGCCTAGTGACCTAATTAGTTTCTGGCTCGTCATACCTACAAAGTAATACCTAGAAAGTCTATATCTATTTAATGTCCACAAATTAATATCTCCCTCTTATCTATCTCTCTTATCTATATATGAAGGAGTGGGATCGTTTATGGTTTATGGTGTTGACATGTGTCCATTTTCGACACTTTCGCTGGTCGACACGTGTCCACAATTCGCACACTTTATTACTTTTATGCCATTGGTGTTCTACCTTTGTTTTTCGTTCCTTATGGACGTTTTCTGTTGGGCCATTTTCTATGCCTTATTTACCCTTGTTTTTGTTGTGTTCCAATAAATTTCTTTGTGTTTTTTCCGTAACTTACTCTCAACTTTTGCAGAGACGCCTTTTTGCTTTCTACTTTGACCTGGTTTTTCGGCTGTCACGTTTCTGTATTTTTTTCACGTACAAGCTTTCGTCAAACACGCAAGCATCACATCCCACCACGATTTCAGACACAAAACAAATGTTGTCCTTCATTTTCTCTCCTCAATTCTCATATCCTCTTAATGAGAGTTAAACGCGGTGATGAACTCTCTCTTCCACCACGCCCTTCGTAAGTGTAGGTGCAGACCGCCTCTTCGAAGCCCTAGGCCGCAGACTCAACCGACGCCTCCTTCTCCGGATCTCCGCTCACCGGGGGAAAATCCAACCTCCCCTCCATCGAAAACCTCGCGGGCGGACTGGATCTGAAGGATCTATCCACGGCGGCAGCGCGACTCTTCACCGAATTGAAGCATTTCTGGCACAGGATCCGGGGGGCAGCGGAGGCGTGATTTTGCGACCCCGCAGTTGACGCACAGCGCGATGTTGTCCGGTAATACCTTGAACTCTCTCTCCTCTTCCTCTTTTCTCTGCGCCTAATTCTACTTTTAGATATACTCAAGTGCGTGTATTTTTCTCTCTTTAACCCTTTTTAATAAATTTTTCCCTTCATTTTTTGGTTACAAATTTCAGATTTGTTGTTGTCTACATATGCATACAAAGCTTCATTCCATGTAGGAGCGTGGCTGAGAGAAATTTGCTGGCCAATACTTCCAGCTAATATATCCTTTGTTCTTTCATCTGGAGTCCACAGAAATATGCATTTTTTATTGTCTATTTCGTTATATTGCTTTTCAAGACTGAGCTTCGATTATGATTTGTAAGTATCTTCTATGAATTCCTTAACCTGCTACAAGCTTTCAGACTTCTATTGTTGCAAAGATTACATTTTTTTTATTATTATTTTGGTATGCTACTCCAAATAAGTGACTGGCTTCGATAATGGAAATAATTAAGGGTTCTGGATGCAGATGATGAACACCAATTCTCCAGTCGCAGACGGGCCGAAATGATGAAAAGCCAAAAATGCGAGCGATATGATCTGAGTAAGTTTGCTATTTTATTACTCACAACCTGGCATCAACTAGCTTTGCTATGGTACTTCTTCAAGCAATAAGATAACCTGTAAGATTTGTTGCATATGTGTACATCAGGCATTAAACATTTTGGGTTTAATGCTTCATCAGCTTAAATAGCAATTCAAGTTATAGCATGGATTATGTTACTTGTTAAAGGTTATACTAGGATAATCAACTGCGATTGTAAGTAACACATTAGAAGCTGATCTTTATTCGTCACTTAATCTTTTGTGTTGCTTCTTAAGTTAGTCTAACATATCTTGTGTTTCCACCATTGATGTTGCAGATACCTCCCAAGAAAACTACAGCTTCCTACAGATTTTCCACTTGTTGATGAGCAGTTGTGATATTCTCTTTTCCCTTGTTTTTTCATTTAATTTTGTTTAAATAGTGCCAATTGGCAAAAGTAACAAACGACGTTGTGTTGCTTTTAAGTGCTCTAGCTAAACTTTATCTCATTTTTGTCATTATGACAGTATTAATGTTTTTCTTTAACAAATTACCTTTCTTGTGAATATGTTCTTGTTTGTTTTGCTGTAATTATGTTTGTGGATTCTCCATCCACACATTTTAGATACTGGACGATTTTCTATATTGCTTCCAAGATTAACCTAAGTACACTTATAGGGTCCTCAAACACATATCTTACAAGACTTTTAACAGCCTTTAAGAGTAACTCCAGCGCTGCGCTGGATGTGAGATTTTGCGCTGGAGTAGCGATTATTTTTCCTCCACTGCTGTGCCACACTTCTGCGCCAGATGAAAGTAGGGAACAGTGTTGTGCCATATGTGGCGCAACACTGTAGCTTTATCGCTACAACTTTATTATATTTTTTTTTTTTGGTTTTTTTTTTGTGTATTATTATTGGTAATTTTTGTATAATGTGTATTAGTAAATGTATTTTTTATGCTAAATAACTAGTACGTAACCCGTGCGATGCACGGGCTATATACGTTTTTGGAAATATAGTGTAGTACCGGTGCGCATTACGGTGGGGTTATTTCCTCAAACCTTTTTTTCTAAACTTTATTTAATATTTTTGTTTATAAATTAATAATTTGATTTTAATAAAAAAAAAAGAGATAGAAATACAAAGTACAAAAAAATAAAATCATATATTATTAAACACTTCTCTATACACAACATTATTGGTTTGATTTGCTTTCAAACCTTCTTCTCTATAAATTAAAATTTTCAGACCCTTTCTATTAGTAACACGGGAGACAGCGACATATAACTGGCCATGACTAAAAACTGGTTTCTTCAAGAATAAGCCAACATGAGATAAGGATTGACCTTGACTCTTGTTTATAGTCATTGCATACGAAACCATAATGGGGAACTGTCTTCGTTGGAATTTGAATGGTACTCTAACATCCGAAGAAGTTATGGTTATTCGAGGTATCAAAACTTTATCACCTGCATGATCGCCAGTAAGAATTCTACACTTGAGAACATGATTGGAGAGTTTGGTCATAACCAATCGTGTACCATTGCAGAGTCCAATTGAGAGATCCATGTTCCGCAACAACATAACTGGAGTTCCGACCTTTAAATGCAACTCATGATTCGGTGTTCTAGAACACTTTAAAGTATTCAGGAACTCAGGAGTATGGAGTTGTGCCAGAAAGTCGATATTGGAGTCAGATTTACACGTACTGTTTGAGCTTAAATACGTGCGCCCTTCAGTCAAATTCAACGACGACATGTATGCATTTATAGATTCAACGATCTCGAGTGTTGGCGCGAGTATAGCCCTATCTTTCAAGTAACTTGGATCATCGGTTGTATTCTTGAACATCGGATACGTGCTTTCAACAATTTTTGCAATTGGATCATCGGATGGCTCTAGTAATAGATCATCTGGTATGTCTATCGGAGCACATCCATCATTTGTACCCCCCAATGTGCCATCTCCGATGGTCGCTATCCAATCAGCAAAAGCGGCTAGCTCGTCACGTTCATTCGAATCGCCAATGTTCTAAAGACGCATGTTCTTTGTAAGTCTAAGCACAATACAGTCTCCCCAAATGGTAGAAGAATTAATAGCAACATTAACAATCTCCTGACGATTCCTTTTTGGAACTACCGGAAGGATTTGTCGAAAGTCTCCACCAAACACAACAATCTTGCCTCCGAACGGTTTATGATGATTTGCCGGGTCGAGTGCTCCAATTATTGCCTTAAAAGAAGCTTGAACAGTTTCTAAACAATGCTTGTGCATCATAGGGGCCTCATCCCATATGATCAATGAAGAGCGCATAATCAACTCTCCAAGGGAGCTAGCCTGATTGATATCACACTATGAATTTTCATGCACAGAAAGAGGAATGCCAAATCGAGAATGTGCAGTTCGACCGCCCGGAAACAGGAGAGGTGCTCTTCCACTTGATGCAACACAAAGAACAATTCGACCGCGCGATCTTAGCCCAGCAGGTAAAGTCCTCCACAAGTATGTCTTGCCAGTTCCACCATAACCATAAACAAAAAACACGCCGCCCCTACCGGAATCAACATATGTCATTATTCTGGAATAAACACCCTTCTGTTCATCGGTCATATGTGTCAGCAATTCATCATGCTCATTAGCTAGAGCCTTATGGTCATAGTTAAGTTCATCCATAACCAGACGGTTCGCACTTGAATTAATACTACTCATATCTGGAAAAGGCATAGTAGAATTGTCCCGAAGGCTTGTGCCACGATGTCTCAATAATGTCTCAATCTCTGCAAGAGCTTTTTTTTTTTTTTTTTTTTNTTTTTTTTTTTTTTTTTTTTTATTCATTCAGACATCGTGTCTCCCCAAAGACGTCATGTAGTCATTCATAGACTCAACTACCTCCAACGTTGAAGCTAATATAGCTCTATCCTTCAAATAACTGGGAACATCGCTTATATCTTTAAATATTGGATATGTACTCTCAACAATTGCACATATTAGATCATTAGTAGGCTTCAACAATATATCATCAGGCATATCTATCAAGTGAAATCCATCATCGGATCTCCCAATAATTCCATCTTCGATCCTTGCTGTTTGAGTAGCAAAAGTTGTCAGCTCCTTGCATTTATCCGAATCGCCAATGCTCTAAACGCCCATATATTTTGTAAGTCTCAGTACAGTATTAGCCCGTACATCATAATAATTAATTGCAGCATTCATAGTATCCTGACATCTCCCGTTTGAAATAATCGGGAGGATATGTCGGAAGTCCTCATCGTGAAATAGGATTTTCAAGTAATTATTGTATTTAGCCTCATTTTTTTGTTCGATTATTCGAATCGTACACAACATCATATGTAGCTCTTTAGTTCTAGTGACATCCTTGGTCAGACCGAATTCGTACCTCATGTTGAATTGAATTAAATAAGTATAAATCGTGTATTGTTTAATAAAAAATTAAATCGAAAGCAGGATGAGTAGACAACATCGATTTACACTGAATTTATAAGGGATGAAGAACAAAGTATAGATCAATTTCATAAATATTTGATATGAAAAGGTTTTAACAAACACAATAAATTGCATATGATTCATGTCAATTTTTAAACTTGTGCAAATAACACTTCTTATATTTTGTAATTACAAATATTTATTCTATGTAACTCACACGTTTTTTTTTGTTAATCTGATCCTATTATATTTTACCATGTTTGTTTATTTGTATATTGAAAATTAATAAATTGGTGATTTGCAATGTGGTTATGTAATATTTGATTTTGAGATTTTTTTTGTAATTATATTTTGGTTAATTGCTAATAAATTAATAATTTGATTATATCGAGTACATTGAATCAAATCGACAATATCAATTTTTTTATGTAGATCTCGTACATTTAATTTATTATTTTTGTTTCATCAATTTGGCCATGGTGAAATGAAATTGTGAAAGTTTTTTCTTAAATAATGATAAACACGCTATACAATGCCATTTTTATAATATCTCATTGGAATTTTGACTTCCACTCTAATCATTTATGCCAACAAATATCGATCATATTATTTTTTTGATTTCTCATAAAAAAATATCAAATCCAAAGCGTACAAAAGAAAAAATAGAGACACGCATTTATTCTAAAATGATCCGTCATACTATAGTTCAAATATTTTATACGTAAAAAATTGAGACACTTTTTATCATGCTAAAAAAAATTGAATAGTTCATTTCACACAATAAATTAACTAAAATATCATAACAAAAGATGAACTAAATCAAGACCCACTGATTATAAAAATAAAAATAAAAAATGCTAAAAGTACATAATAAATGTACATAGATGTGTACATAAATGGAGTGGGGTCCACTTGATTTTTTATTTTTGGTCGGTCATACTCAATGTGAGTGTTATGTACACCCCTATGTATAATATTATGTACCTATAACATTTCTCAACCAAAATTGACCAGAGCTTTTTCTATTAAAAAAAAACATCGAAACACACATTATATCAAAATATTTATTCATATTATTTTGACAATGTAGTTTTTCAAAAGCAAATGGTTGTGTTTTCAATTTTATTTTCAAATAATATACATGTGGCTGTGTTTTATTATAATTCTCTACGTGTTATGTGTTAACGTATATTCCATTTAATATTATAATTAATATTGTTTCTCTGTGCATCGCACGAGTTATGCGCTAGTTTTAAGATAACCTCGATTTGACCAAATATATATTTTTTTTTGAAAGACTTATCTCATAAACTTCTAAACTTTTCAATAAATTTCAATGAAGATTTTATTTTATAATTGATTTATCAACTAATTTGACAATCATTTTTATTATATCAGCTAGTGTAGTGTTTCGACTTTCAATTATATGATATAATCAACTATAAAGTTGAAATCCACTAAAGCTATCAACTACATTATAACTATCAATTATATTTACCAAGAATAACTCTAAATTCTATTCGTGTGTCACCAACATTTTTTTAATTATTTGTTAATAATAACAATTGTGTAAATTGCTATAAAGTGCAAAAATAATTGAGTTGTAAAACCAAAAAATAAAAGAAATAAAAACAATAAGTGACAAAGATTGATTCTCCATATGTAGCATTTTATAAATACAGCTCATAATTAAAAATTTTATGATTTTCCACTCCAAACTGAGCAGTGTACCACACTATATACAAATTTGGTGTAAAACAAATCACGGCCATCTTTCACAAAAGAACACACACAATATATATATATATATATATATATATATATATATATATAGGGTCGCGCTCCGGTGAGAATGGTGCTCAGTGAAAGAAATAAGAATAAATCGTAACCATTAGATCATATGATCCAATGGCTCAATAAAATGCTAATTTTTACACTCATTAAGGGTAATGTGGTAATTACAACATACACAAACAATTAATATACTGTGGGTCCCACTAGAAATTAAACAAAACACTTCCCACCCCATTTTCACGTCTCTCTCTCCACTCTTCCCTCTCTCTCTCTCTCTCTCTCTCTCTCTCACTCACACACACACACACAAATAAATGTCGCAAGCACACAGATCTGAGATCTCAGACGGACCTTCGACCATCGCTCACAGTGTCGCCGCTCACCGCCGCAGCTCCGTCGTGGATCCATCGCCGCCCCGACTCTTGCTGGCGCACCTCACAGTCGCCTGAATCTCGCCGGAATCGCCGCCCGACCATAGCCGGCATCGTCGCCACGATTCTCGTTGTTGCACGTAGCCCAGGTACAGCCGCGCTCCGGACATGGTGGAGCGCCAGTTCTCCTCCGTTAAAGTCACGATGTCTGACATCCTCTCCGCCTGAAAACAACAGTGTTGCCGTCAAAGCTCGCCGGTGAGGCCGTCACGAGCGGCCACACGTCGCCTCTGCGTCATCGGATGATCCGTCATGTCATTGACTGAAGCTCGGTTGCCGAAAAAACAGATGAAAATGGACTGTAGAGTTGGGCCACATTTTTGAGAATTAGATTATGTATATGGGTCTATTTGCAATTTAATAATTTTATTTGTTATTTCAATTTAACTCATGGGAATTTGTAATTATTGAAAGTTAATAAAAAAAATATTTCTTATGCATATTGTTATGCATATAATAAATAATAAATAAAATATCAAATAAAGTAATATAAAAATATTAAAATAATGTAAAAATAATTTATAATAGTAAATAAATTATATGACAAAAATAATAAATAAAAAAATATTTTAATTACTTAACTTAATTTGATGTACAATTATATATTAAAACAAGTTTTCGAATACACATATAATTTATATAAAAAAGGTGTAAATTATTGCACTTTATATAGCAAACGGTTGCACTTTATAAAACATCACGTTGCACCTCATAAAACAATAGGTTGCACTTTATAAAACATCACGTTGCACCTCATAAAACAATAGGTTGCACTTTATTATCACTCCGTAATTAATTAGTGTCAACAGCTATCAACAGAAGATTATGCAATATAAATCTATAAAACGGATCTACATAATACTTTAATATCCATCACATTATCTATCCACAAAAAAGTAAAAAAATAAAAAATTACAAGAATGCTAACGTATTAAAATTTCAGTATTGCACTTTATGTATCCATACGTTGCACTTTATATAATGCTACATTGCACCTTATAACACACTAATAAAAATCAGAAGTATGCTAACGTATTAAAATTTCAGTATTGCACTTCATGTATCCATACGTTGCACTTTATATAATGCAACATTGCATCTTATAACATATTATGTTGCACCTTGTAAAATAACATGTATAACTACCAAAAATACAACCAAAATTATAATAATTATGTTAATCTATTGAATAATATTAGTTGGTTAAAGGTCGGATTAATTTTTTTAAAATAAACAAAATAACCGAATATGTCGAATTATATAAAAAAAATACTTATTTTTTATTTATTTATATTTTTTTATGAAAATCAATAATATTTTTTTATCTGTAATTTTAAGTATTGCGAGTGCACATTAGGGTTATGCGGATTGCACATAAATGTCTACCAGATTACACAAAATCGAACGAGATCAAACGAACAAAAATTTAGTACGAAATTTAATATCTTTGTTCGATTATTATTATTATTGCTATTATTATTATTATTATTATTATTATTATTATTATTATTATTATTATTATTATTATTATATATCGATTATTTCGACATGATTTTATTTTTTTATTCAAATAACCAAAAAAAATAATCTATATTAAAAATATTAATTTTTATATTTTTTTAGTTATTTAGATAATCGAAATAACCGAATGGTCGACTACATAAAATATACTGTTATTTTTTATTATTATTCATTTTTTTATTTATATTTATTTCAATAAAAACTATAAAAAATATAAAATATTAAATGATATGTTAAAATATTATTTCATAGTTTGATTAATTACAAATTCACCCAAGAATTCAATTGTAATTTATTAAAACTACAAAACTTGTAATTAAGTCCCTAAAGGTTATCAAATTTACAAAATCAAATCCTTGTTCATTAATTTACAAAATTGAGCAAACAAAATCTGAAAGAAAGTCTCCATCACTCAATTCCAGCCATCTCTTCCGTCCGCCGCCGCTGACCTTGCCTCTCATATCGGCGACGAGATCGAGCCATCTCGAATCAACATATTCTCCGCGCGCCGACGACTTGGTTGCTCTTGCCGTGAAGGCCACCGTCGGACTTGACCGGATGGGGGATGCGTTAGTTGAGGTGTCGTCTGGATCATGGATTGGACGACGATCGACGGTGGACTGTGGGCGGAGAAATGGACGCGGCAATCGACGGCGGGCGGAGAAATGGATGCGGCAGTCGACGGCGGGGTTCGCAGCGAGCGGAGAAATTAATGCGGCAATCGACGGCGGGCGGCAGAGGGCGGAGGACTCGGCGGCGTGTGGCAGCGAACGAGCGATGGCTGCAGATGGTGTACCGGAATCTGCAAACGGTGGCCGGACTGAGATGGGCTGCCGGAGGGGGAGTCGGGGAGGGAGGGAAGGAGAGAGAGAGTGGAGGTGAGAGAAGAGAGGAGAGAGGAGGTTGGTTTGCAATAATTATGGGTGGGCCTCACTCACTTTATTGAATGTTAAAATTACACCATTGTCCTCAGCATCATATATTTCACCTTGTAATTGAGCTTTATTTACGGTTGTGCCACTGCGTCCCACTTGTGGCAGATGCGGGAATCAATTAATCTCGGCCCTTAATTTGACAGATCCAACGATGCATATTAGTTCTTATTTCTTTCACCAACATTTATTCTCATATGATCCCTTACCTATATATATATATATATATATATATATATAATATTCGTTCGATAGTGTCCTCGGAACGGTAAACTCACTTCCTCAAAGTAAAAAATAAAAATAAAAAACATATGCACCACAGCAAGAAAAAAACTACTGCTATTTTTTTGTCTGATTATGGTCTCATCTGATCAAAACTCTTTCCCATGTCGCATTCTTTTTTCAATACAAATTCTATTTATTCCCATCAACCCTCTTTCACCTTACTCCCTCAAATTCCTCCCCTTCAACGGCATGAGAGCTGGCCGGCAGAACCGATTTTATGATCCTCTTCACCTCTTCCTGCCACCGCCGGAGCTCACGGCTCTTCAACTTGTCCTTGAGGCACTCTCCAGTAATTTGGCTGACTCGATCTGGCGCTAGCTCTCTTACTGAGATCTCAATAGTTATGTAATTCAGAATTTTTGTATGTAGGCCATCAATTCCTTGGAGGGCGATGAAAGAGATGGAGAAATTCGAGAGCTTTTCGTGGTCACCAAATTCCTTCGCTCGTACACATCGAACAAAGATTTGGAAAGCGCCTCTGCAGTATTTAATGGAATTGAACGGAAAAATTCATTTTATTGGTGGGTATGCGAAATCCGATGACTATATAAAGTGTCACGCTACTTTTCGGGAGTATATAAGATCTGGGGACCGATCTGATGCGAAGGGTTTGGAATTTGGAGGAGCAGCTGCAGCGCGGAGGCCATTGGCGGAGAGAATTTTGACGGAGGTGAAGTGAGAGGGGAATGAGAATATGAGATCTTGTGAATTTGGAGTTTGGCTTTCGGTTTTGTAAGAAATATTCACGGAACTAATCTCATAGCATTATCCCACTTTTTAGGAAGATCTTATTTTTTAAATTTCTGAAAAATTCAAACTGATTTGGTAGAGGCGGGATATTTCAATTTTTGCCAAAATATTTACAATAAGTAATAATTCTGAAAGTTTAGGCGGGAATTGAAATCTTTTTTTGCTGATTTTCTACTTGATTTTTCAAACAACTATCATTCCCTCTTTATATATTAATAGATTTGTACAATGTATTTTTTATGCTAAATAATTTTTTGTTTTGTATTTATTGATGTATTATAATTTTATTTTGTAATTTTTTATTATTAAAATGATACTATATGAGTAAAAATTTAACACATTCAAACAAGTTTATTTCATTAAAATTAAAAGTTTACAATACCCATAAATCATAGAACAAAAATAAAAACAACATGACTAAAAATGACTTAAAATACACAAATAAAAAATATACAGATATACCAATTTATTTGAAATAAAAATAAATATAAAATATTTTTATTATTTGAGTAATTAACAATTTATATAAGATTAAATATATATATATATACTAATTTATTTGAAATAAAAAATGACTAAAAAAATAATATATTTGATGTAGAGTAAAATATAGAGATAAGGGCTGTAGATGAATGTTCAACTCTACTCTAGAGTAGAGTAAAGTCCGCGCTAGAGTAGAGATAAGAGCTGGAGATGACTTAAGTTTGCAACTTTGTTGCTCAATATTTTTCAGATGAGGGTAGTAGATGGATGTATAAACATACTCTATAAGAGCTTATGAGCTCCAATAAGTTAGCACCAGCTTATTCTGTACTAGCGGTTGCCAATGAAAATGGCAACATACATCATCGGGCCTACGCCATGGCTCACTGTAATGATTTCGAATAGGAGTAAGAGGATATTCAAATTCCATTTCTATTAGACTGGTCCCAAAGCCTGAATTTCAATTTTTTTCCCTCATGCTTTTGAAAGTACTAGTAAAGTGCACGTGCATCGCTCGTGGCGACGAATGTTTTTTGCTGATTAAGTTTAGTAAAATAAATTAATTAATTTATTAAACATATCATTGCAAGAACAAAATAAAATGTAGAACAAATGAGGTCCTAATGTATTTGTTTTTTCAAAATAACATAACGATGTACTAATGTAAACATAATAAAATAACATATTATAACCCCAACAAAAATATATACAAAATGAGTCAATAATTTTTTTTAAAAAGACACTAAATAACAAAATAAAGACATAATTTATAATATAAATGCATTAGTTATTTTATTTATTAATGTTTGACGATTCAAGAGTGATTTTTTTTCATTTTAGTTTTGAGACGTTCTCATAAAAAACCATATGTACCCATTCGAGTTCTATACATCAATAGACAAATTCTTCTTAATTCATTAGACAAAAAGTCTACTTTATTCAAACAATGCAAAATATTTTCTCTAAATATATAGTCAATAGTCAAACTCTATGGTTATGATCTTTATAAGGTATTATTAATAGCAATTAATGAATATCTCAATGAAATAATCAACCGTGTCATTAAAATTATTGATATTTTTTTCTTAAACTACTTCATTATTCTCTCTCCATATAGACAAATTGACACCTCCCACATGGAGGCATCGCCCCACAAGGTGAGAATGAGTTTCATTTCCAAATAAAAGTTGACCTTTCAAAATCTTGGTTATATATACTTCTCCCGAGACGCTAAATTATTTTTTTAAATCATCACACATTACATGAAAACTAAATTATTTTTTGAAATCATCATACATTCCATGAAAGTATATACTCTAGAGTAATTTCACATATATTCGAGCACAATACACCAATGGGAATTGTAAATATTTCTATCAAAATATGATAACTTTATTTAAAAATTCAATAATATTTTGATCATGCCCCGGCATTTCCTTTTCAATGTTATTTATTTAAAAGATAGACGAACTATGTAATATGTTGTTTGCAAATCATTGAGCATCTTGGTTGTTCCAATGATTTATGACACATTTATTGTCCAAATTTTTGCATCAATCATAATGTTTCGAAAATTTATGATAAATATCTTTTCTTGATTCTTTAACAACGAAAAAAAAAAACAATGAGATAATATTGAGAAACATATCCTTTTGTTAAAATCTTAGAGAGGAGAAAAATTAAAATCTATTATATTATAATATTCTTCACCATCTGTGAACTTTATTATCATAAAGTCATTATACAAATATACATTATGTATTACAAAGTTTTTTATTTTTTTAATTACTTAAAAATTCAAAATTTATAATATAGGATCAATATTTATGAGAATGTAAATGCCAGTAATAAAAAATGTAGTAATTAGAAAAGACTTTTGTTTATAGATGTTGATATTCATATTTCTCTAAAAAAAATCAGACTTCTTTTTCCTCATTCCCTTACTATGTGTTTTATTTGTTTCTTATTGTATTCACAAATAATATTTTATTTGTTAAAAGAATTTTGGCATATTTATATGTATTGTTTAATTTTTTTACGCATTTTATATAATTATGTTGTTATCAAAGTATCTTATTTATTAGGCTACAACTATAATCACATACGATAAAATATAATTTAATATTACTTATTTATTTATTTATAATAATATATATTTTATAAAATTATACTTTTATATTGTTTATAAGATTAAAAAGTTTACATTTTTTGTTTTCAATGTTTGATGAAACATTATGTAACTAACTCATTTTCATATTATATTCATTGAAAGTATATATTGCAACGATTATGGTGTTCTCTTTCAAAAAGTATTGAATAATAGTTTAGCATACTACTCATTTATTTCTCTTTTTAATTCACATAATTAAAATTGACAATAGTTGTAAGTTTACATTTATTTTTTTCTTTTTTTCGTAGTATAAACATTTCAAATCTATGTAAGAAAAATATACCACACGTTTATCTTATGTTATTTTATACTTAATAATATTTATTTAACATGGATTTATAATCTATTTTATGAGATGCTTTTAGATCTATTTATTATTTTAAATTGGTATTGATATATATATATATATATATATATGTATATATATATTATTCTATATCGTCAGAAATAATTATAATATTTTTATTTTATTTACAATAGACTGTCAAATCAAACATCATTGGAAAGAAATGGTGTGATATATTACATATAAAAGGATAACAAATAAAAAAATATTAAGTATTTCGAAAATGAAAAATTTAATGTTAGATAGTAATGAAATATTAATTACAAAACTAATACTAATATCCCTATTTTGAATGAAAAAATAATTGTGTACTTAAAAGTTCTAGTTCAAATAAATGTGCATCTTAGGTGTGTTTTATATTTCTCATTAATCAACTCCAATTGATAGATGACATTAACGAATTTTATCACTTTTTTTACATTTGGATTGAATGCGAACAATAAGCTTGAGCATTGTAAAGTTTAATTTTCTATTACATAGAACATCATTCTTAACTCTTGTTTTAGTTATTATAATACTAATAAAATAGGTAAGAACATTTAACCTAGATGTATCTTGTTTGTTTTGAAAAAAAAGTACTAATTATAATAAAGTAAATTATAATTACATTTCATGTGTTATATATTCAATCATTATCAACAATTTTCATAATAATTAATTGCACACTTGAAAAAAAAAAATTGCGCACAATAGTATATATAACGCAAATGGAGAAGTACCTTTGCTACAAAAAAAAATGATGAAATTCCAACGACAATTTCAACAAAAATGTATTACAATCGAATTTCAACGATAGTTCTAACGAATATGTAAATGTTATTCCTTTCATTTGAATTATTTCAATGAAAAATATAACAAAAATATTTTGTTGGAATCATGGGCAGATCCATTTTCTTTAACACGGTCGACACATGGCCACTTCCCAAAACATATAGCATAATGTATATAATAAAAAAAAAAAACTAAAGAAAATAGGATAAATCTAGAAATTATATTTTCACCCTTTTAATTTTATTTTTTTAATCTTTATGATAGCTTCTATTCTCTCTTTTGCAACATATTTTTTTCTCTAACTTTTTTCATGTATTTTTTAACTAATGTATGTAGAATTACAGGTTATATTTTATTAATTATATTGTCGAGTCAACTATAACACAACATAAATATTTTGCTCATAAAAATTTTAAAAATATTATTTTCAATGATTTTATTATGTGGAAGAAAAATTATTTTTTTCTTATGTTAATTTGTTTTAACTTGTCGTGAATGTATTCATGTATTATAAATGTATCACATGTGAGAAATGACATATTATAAAAATTATAATTTTATAAATTATAAAAGCATTATGTTATTTTGATGGTATAGTGCCCCTTGTAAGAAATTATTTTGGATCTGCCACTGCAATTAGCTTTCCAATGAAACTTCCTTTAATTTTTTTACAATTCCAATGGCTCTATGTTTTTCAACGGTTGAAATATTATTCAAGAAAGATTCCAATGAAAAATTCAACAATAAATAATTGTAATTGAAATAATTAAATCAGTTAAATTCTAATGTAATTTAATATTATCTCTGTTGGAATAGCCAATGAAATTTTTCAATTAAAGTTATACCAATGAAATATCCGTTGAAATTTTCAGTGGAATACCTTACGGTTGTTGTTTTTTTTTATTGTATTCATTCTTAAACATTAAATTTTTATATTAGTATCTTTTGTTATGAATTAATTATCTTTACAATTTTGCTATTAAAAATACATTAAACGCATGGCTTTTTATTCCATGTAATTTTTTTAGAAACCCCTCATTATTTTATATCCAGATTACCTATTAATTTCTTAATTGAGTTATATTTCTTACATACTAAATATTAAATAATGTAAATATTTACTATTGTATAAATGTAATATGATATTTAGTTATTATATTTAAAAAACTAATAACAAATAATAAAGTTATTTAAAATTAGAACAATCGAGATTTTTTTTTTTTTTTAAAGAAAATTTTAAAAGTTCCAACCTAAATGGATAAAAATACAAATAACTATTGTCTGTCACCTAAACCTTACACATAGAATTAATAATCACAAAACATTAACAAATGTTTACAACTCAATTCGTTTTATATTGATAAATACAAGTTTTAATAGTTTTATATTTATTTTAATCAATTATAACACTTTTAATATTATTTATGGAATTTAATATTTTTTTTACTTTACATTGTTCCACATAAAGTTTTTGTTCAAAAAATTTTTAAAAAGTACATTGTTTTCAATGATTTTCTTATATTGAATTAATAAAAGTCATGCTTTTTTTAAATATTTTCTAACTTATATGTGTTAAAAATGTATTGCAGATGAGAAAGATGACAAAATATGAAAAGTATATTTTATAAATTGTAGTGCATTATATTATTTTGATGGTATACTTTTTCTATTAACTAAATAGTGCCCCAAATATGAAATTATTTTGTATCCTCCGCTGCAATTAGCTTTCCATAAACTCATATTGAATTTTTTAAAATTCCATTGACAATTTTCCAACAGTTGAAATATGGTCCGAAAACAAATTCTAATTGAAATTCACACAATAATAAATAATGGTAATTATAATCATTAAATCAACAAAATTTTCAATGTAATTTAATTTGATCTCGATTGAAATAGGAAATGAAATTTTCCAATGAACACTACACCAATAAAATATTCATTGCAATTTTCAGTAGAATACCTACATTTTTTCTATTAAAAATATATTTAACACATGAATGTTTTAGTCCATATATTTTTTTAAAATCACTCATTAATTTATCTCAAAATTACCTATTAATTTTTCAATTGAGTTAAATTTCTTAATATTAAATAATAAAAATAATTATTATTTGAGTGTATTTTTTGTGGGATAAAAATTCAATTCAATAAATAAAAGGTGCAATTTCTAAATGTAAGAGTGTATTTTTCTTAATAGGAAGTAGCTAAATAAATTGATCCACTTTTATAGTTTGTTAGATTATGTACATATTCGCTATACCAATGAATATTCGTTGTGATTTTCAGTGTAATGTCTGACGTTGTATTTTTTATTGCAATATAGCACTTTTTTTAAAACTTAATTTCATGTAGTAGTTTTTTTTATTAATTAAAGTAATTACGATTTTACATTCAAATTATATTAAAAATAAATTATTTTTTAAAATATCAATTATGTATCTTTTCAAAGCTTTGTTGTATGGGTTGATTTTTTGGAGATATGAAAGAAGCATTTTGATAGATATGTGAAAGAAACAAATTCGTAAGGAATAATGATATGAGAATGTTGAGGTTGATTTGTAGGAGATCTAGAATGTTTTGTTCGTGTATCTATATTTATTTAACTAAATATTAATTATTGATAAAAAAATATAAGATATGATGAGTATTAGTGTATTACTAATTTGCCATTAAAAATAAGTCAAAGTAAGGGTTTTTAGGTAGTTCATTTATTAATTAAAAATATAAAATAAGATGGATATTACAGTATTACTAATTTGCCATTAAAAATATGTCAAAGTAAGGGTTTTTAAGGTAGATCATTATTTTTACAAAATCACTCGTCCTTTTATAATAGTATATATATATATATATATATATATATATATATATATATGTATATTTGCTGCTAAAGATTTGGTTTTTTCTATGAAAGAGACAGAGAGAGATGGGCTGGAGAGGAATTTTGGGATTTGAGTATGGCATAGTTCAGGCGTCATTAGGGCCCGATATATTTGGCCCTCAGCTTGTTGCAGTTGTTACCAATGCTATAGGGCTTGGTCTTCTCAGTGGTCCTCATCGGGTAGCTTTTTTAACCATTTATTATTCCTTCTATCTCACTTATCTTCATGTTGTTGTAGGCTAACATTCAGCACCGTATAGCATCGCCGGGCGAATCGCCGTCCTATAGAACTTACCTTTTAGCCTTTGTGGCACCCTCTTATCACAGAGAACGCCCGACGCTTGACGCCATTTCAACCAACTGGCTGCAATTCTATGCCTAACATCAGCATCAATGCCGCCATCCTTTTGCAGCATCGATCCTAAATACCGGAAAGTCTCCTTCTTGGACACCACTTGTCCGTCAAGGCTGACGTCACCATCATCATTAGGAGCCATGCTGAAAGCGCACGTCATGTACTCGGTCTTCGTCCTACTAAGTCTGAAGCCTTTCGACTCTAACGCGTCCCTCTACAGCTCTAACTTCCTATTTACCCTTGCCCTACTCTCGTCAACTAGCACCACATCATCAGCAAAGAGCATACACCAAGGGATATCACCTTGTATGTCCCTTCTGACCTCGTCCATCACCAAGGCAAATAAATAAGGGCTCAATGCTGACCCCTGGTGTAGTCCTATCTTAATTGGGAAGTCGCTGGTATCGCCCCCATATGTTCGGACACACGTCATCGCATCCTTGTACATATCCTTGATAAGGGTAATGTACTTAGATGGGACTTTGTGCTTTTCTAAGGCCCACCACATGACATTCCTCGGAACTCTATCATAAGCCTTCTCAAGGTCGATAAAGACCATGTGCAAGTCCTTCTTTTGGTCCCTATATCTCTCCATCAACTATCGCATTAGGAAAATCGCCTCCATGGTCGACCTTCCAGGCATAAACCAAAATTGGTTTTGGGTCACACTCGTCCCTCGTCGTAGACGACGCTCGATAACCCTCTCCCAGAGCTTCATCGTGTGGCTCATCAACTTAATCCCACGGTAGTTACCACAGCTTTGAATATCTCCCTTGTTCTTGAAGATCGGTACTAAAGTACTTCTCCTCCATTCAGCAGGCATCTTGTTTGACCGAAAAATGAGGTTAAAAAGCTTAGTTAGCCATACTAACGCTCTAGCGCCTAAGCATCTCCACACCTCAAAGGGAATACCATCAGGGCCCATTGCTTTACCTCCCTTCATCCTCTTCATAGCCTCTCCGATCTCTGCCTAGCGAATTCTCCTCACCACGCGTCTATTGGTATCCTCAAATGAGTCATCCAACTCCAGGATAGGACCTTCACTCTCCCCATTAAACAATTTTTCGAAGTACTCTCGCCATCTGTCCTTGATCTCCCCATTCTTCACCAGTGGCTGATCCGACTCATCCTTGATGCATTTGATTTGGTTGATGTCCCTTGTCTTCCTCTCTCGAATCCTAGCCATCCTATAAATGTCCTTCTCTCCCTCCTTCGTGTCTAGGTGCTGATAAAGGTCATCATAGGCCTAACCCTTCGCTACACTCACGGCACGCTTTGCAGCCCTTCTCGCTATTTGATAGCTCTCAAAGTTGGTTGCACTCTTGTCAAGGTGGACGCGCTTGAAACACTCCTTCTTCTCCTGAATAGCCCTTTGCACCTCGTCATTCCACCACCAAGTGTCCTTCGCTTCCTATTTGCCTCCCCTACTCACACCAAGTACCTCTGCAGCCACCTTCCGTACACATGTTGCCATCTTTAGCCACATGTCATCTGCATCTTCTCCTTCTTCCCAAGGCCCCTCGCTTAGAATCCTATCCCTAAACGTCTGCGTCGCTTCCCCTTTAAGCTTCCACCACTTCGTTCTCATGGTGTTGGCACGTTTGCCCCGGTGGATACGTATTCGGAATCGAAAATCCGCCACCACCAGCTTATGCTGGGGGACAACACACTCCCCAGGTATCACCTTGCAATCTATGCAAGCGCTTCTATCCTCCCTCCTTGCAAGGATAAAATCGATCTGACTTGAGTGTCGTCCACTATAGAAGGTCACCAGGTGAGATTCCCTCTTCCTAAAGAGGGTGTTCGCTATCAACAAGTCGTAGGCCATCGCAAAGTCCAACACACCCTCCCCCTCTTCGTCCCTACTACCATACCCAAACCCTCTGTGCACTCTCTCGAAACCTACCTTAGTCACACCCACATGGCTGTTTAGGTCCCCTCCTATGAAGAGCTTCTCGCTGGCAGGCACCGTACTAACCAAGGTATCCAGATCCTCCCAGAATTGCCTCTTTGCGCTCTCACTAAGGCCTACCTGAGGGGCATAGGCACTGATCACATTCATGGTCAAATCTCCAACTACCAATCGGACTAGGATAATCCGGTCGCCTTGCCTCCTAACATCGACAACTCCATTCTTAAGGCTCCTATCGATCAAGATGCCTACACCATTCCTACTCGATGAAGCCCCAGTGAACCAAAGCTTGAAGCCAGTATCCTCCACCTCCTTCGCCTTCTGACCCTTCCATTTTGTCTCCTGGACGCATAGGATATTTATATGCCTCCTCGTAGCTGCATCGACTAGCTCACGTAGCTTACCCGTTAGGGACCCTACGTTCCAACTACCTATACGGACCCTAGTTGGTTCGACTAGCTTCCTTGCCCTTCGCACCCGTCGAGAGAGATGCGAAGACCCTTGCTCATTTTCCACTACACCCAGGTGCCGATGTAGCGCGCCACTAAGGAAATGACGACCCGGTCCTTCCTCACTTAACGCCATGCCCAAACCACGACATGGCGCGTCCCTGAGGGGGAGACGACCCGGCCCTTGCCCATTTGACACCATACCCGGGTTCCGATATGGCGCGTTGCTAAGAGGGTTACGCCCCAACGAATTTCTCATGTGTTTCATCTCCATAGAACGGCTAGGTTTTATGTTGGCTCGCTAAGCCTATCACAACCCTCCTCCTTTACCAGGTTTGGGACCTGCTATGTTGAGACAACATAGCGGGAGTTAAACAGAGTCTAGAATATTAAAAGAAAAACAAATGAAATTACAAACAAGTTAAATAAAATTATTATTAAAAAAATAAATAACTTATACAACTTTTATATATTTGCATTCCGCAACATCGTCGTCTTTGGATGCCTCCTTTAACCGTGCCGCCTTGAAAAGCCGAAACCCTTTCGACCTTGAACACCACCAGAATACGAGCCCATGAGCCTTTTCCATGTAAGGTGCGGACTAAGCCCATCACTTTGGCAAATCCATTATTGTTCACCACCTAGTAGGCTAATTCCGCTTTATAACCCAATAAAGCAGATGTCTTCCAGTCGCCTCGCCATTAGAGATGTCAGATTAAGATCTCCCTCGCCTATCTCTGTGTGTGTGAGAGAGAAGGATCGTATTCTTACTATTTTTATGAACAAAAAAGAAGGAAATTTTAGAAAAAAAATTAAATACTTTTAACAAAATGAACAAAGAAGAAAGAAGAAAAAATTAAAAAGAAGATGAAGAAGAAAGAGAGTAAAAAACTTGAACCGTCAATTCAAAAAAATATTAAATACAGATGTAATAACTTCCTTTGAACCGCTAATTAAAAAACACGTATTGTAAGAATAAAGAAGGTACAAAATATTAAAAAGGAGATACAAAACATAAACAAACAAAATGAATTGCAAAAATATAAATAAAAAATATAACTAGGCGCGCCATTAACTCTAAATAGGTCGGGTGGTACCCAACAAATCTTGGTTGTAGGCCTGCCAATTGCCATCGCCTTGGCTGTTGGGTCCAAGTTTCAAAAGCATGGGCCGTAATGCAAATATTCATGTATATCCAAATTTCAATACTATGGGTTGAAAACGTAAATATTCCTTTCTTCTTCGTTCGTATATTGTAGACCGCGTACGTATTACGCACCGTATTTCTAACAGATTCTATTGAAACGACATAGATTAATGCTTCGGTGAACTCAAACTCTCTTTTTCTCAACCCTAGTCCCTATAGCTTACCCACCATAATCTGAACTGTCTTTCGCGGGTTATTATCGTAAAACAATAATAAACTTAAAAAGTGAAGGATGTTTTTTTTTTTTTTCCGCATATAAATGGTGGGGAAGAGTGAAGGCCGTTCTCTGTAACACTCTCAGTCGGTAAAAAGGAGTATTTATTCTGATGTCGACCCCAGAAGACAAGAAGCCTTCCGGCGGAGACTCATCCGTACACATCAATCTCAAAGTGCAAAGACAGGTATACCCCCTTCTTCCTCATGTTATTTTCCTTTTANAGGTGTGATTTTTTTCTTAATGTCTATTGTGTGCCTGCCTGGTTGCAGGAATTTGCTTCCTGGGTTGTTCTTTTTCTTTGGTTTTTCCTGTTCGTTTTAATTTACTTTGGTGCACTTTGCGAGTAGAATTGTGATTGATGGCCTTTGGAAATTTGGATGAAACCCTTTTAGGGATAGAGGCAGTCTTAATGTTTCAGTATATGTTAGTTGTTTAATCTAGTTTTATAAAAACCTGAAGAAAGTAATGGATGGCGCATGCCTGAGATAAATATGGCATTATATATATTCATGCAGTTATTCCTAATAATGAACTACAAAGTTGACTAGGAGATACTAAATCTGTATTCTTATTGTGAAATTCTGATAAATTTGGTTGTTTGGCCATAGCTTGTTCAATTTGCTTGCTTGGTCTCTCTTGTGAGTGAAATTGAGAATGCCCTCGATTATTTGTTATCTTGAAACCATTCTGGTTTTTATATCTTGTCATGTCATTATGAACACTAACCATCTCATATCTGCTTTATATACATTGTACAACGAATAAATTGGCGGCAAAATATTTCATAGATGCAAGCATTTCATCCTGGGATGGAGAATTTTAATATGTTGCTGTTATTGTATCTTCTGATGTGTTAATACCCCAAAGAACAATGAGTTATTTTGTTCTTTGATTAATAGCTTTTTATTGGCATTTTCCATTCACGTGTGATATTTGTTGTGGCCTGGTCCTGTTTCTCGGCCTAAACTTGTTCGCTTTTAGTTAACTTTGCCTAGTCATTTACTTTTGCAAAGAGGGACTTGTTTCTTTCTCTTACAAAATCAAGAATTATATCTCTCTCATTTTCTCTTTCTTTTTATTTTTTTTTTTTTTTGGGTATTCTGAGTAAGGTTTGGTTAATTCCCCCACACCTACTCAATACCCCGGAATTGCTATCTTCTATCATGTGTAGTGATGCCAGTCTGCTGTTAGCTATGTTGAACTTGCATTTTGGATGAGAAAATCTTCTGTACTTTTAGTTTTGGAAGGCTTTGCTCTGTTTGTTCTTTATTTAAAAAAAAAAAAAATGCTTTTGAGACAATGTTTTGGTTAATGATTTCTATAGTGATATGGTTTGATTGCTTGTTTGTAGGAAGGAACTGATGTGTTCTTCAGGATCAAGAGAAACACACAACTTAAGAAGCTTATGAAGGCTTACTGTGATAATGAATCACTGAATATCGACCTCATTGCTTTTTTATTTGATGGCCGTCCTCTCCGTGGGGAGCAGACTCCAGATGAGGTTTTCCTTTCTCACCTTCTTATTAGCACTTGTTTTTAGTTATTTACTTTTATCTATATTTGAAAAGTTGGGATGATTAATACCTAGTGTTGTGCTTGACAGCTCGAAATGGAAGATGGTGATGAGATAGATGCAATGCTGCACCAGATCGGAGGTTTTACTGCTTGCCAAGAATTCAAGAATATTGTTTGAAAGTGCACTGCTTTTATGTAATATATATTTGATCTGTTGAGAATTATTGAAATCTGATTTTCTTGATACTTGGTGACTTAGTCTTAGTAGGTTTTGTGTGGTGTTTGTGCCTTTGTGGGGATGCTGTGTGATTGTTATGGTTGTGGCATTGATCATTTTGGATTTATTGGTGTGCTTCAATTGTCTGCTTTTTTGGGTTGATGGTGAAGATTTTCTGATTTTGTCTGCATTTTTGTTCTTTGCTTCTTCTTTCTTGGGTTTGGAAGAGAATGGATTGCATGAGGAGATTAGGCATGTTTGAGTTTACTGTTTATATGTTAGCCGAATTCCTGTTTGAGAAAAAGTGGTGGAAGGTGATTTCGTGAGTGGTGAAGAGTCAGACTCTTATTTTAAATGAATGTATATTAATTACTAATTTATTTAAAGTTCATTGTATGCTTATTATATCCAATTAGTACAACGACCGTGGATTACACGAGTGTTTCATAAAAAAACTAATTGTCCAATAAAAAGTAAAAAAGAATTGAAATTCTTATTGTGAAATAAAAAAAAAACTATAAATAGTTAATAAGAAAATATTTTTTTTAAATATTTATGAAGTATTATTTGTTTTATTTAATATATATTTATTTTTGTCAAAATTGAATATTATAATTAATTTATTCGACAGTTATAATGCATGTGAACAGCACGGGTGCATGAAAATTAAATACTTTTATCAAAATAAAGAAGTCAAGAAATTTTTATATTATAAATAGAATGATAAAAAATTAAAAATACATAATTAAAAAAATATTAAAGTTAATTATTTGAAGAAATAACCATCTTTTATACTCGATTTATCAAAATAAATAATTATTTTTATTCAAATAATTTAAAATATAATGTGTATGAGAATAACCTTTATAAAATATAATAATTGTTTTTATTATTCTAATTATAATGTTTATTCACTTTTTTTTTTAAGATTATTATAATCTTCACTCTCTATCTAGTCTTTATTTAAGTTGAGACATAAACCATAGAATATTTTTTTATATTAATTTGATGTTCATAGTTAGTTTACATATTTTTTTCCAAATAAAATAACTATCTTATAGTATGTTAACACATATAAATTTCTATTACTTTATAAGATAATTTATAGTTTTATTGGATATTTTTTAATTTATTGATAAATAAATTTAAATTTTCTTTATATGGATATATATCAATGTTTTGTATTATATATATAATATGGATGTCTCATCGAAGATCGTTAAAAGATAACTAATTTGATATATTATATATACAAAAATAAAATACAAACAAAAAAGTTATAAAATTTAAAAATAAGAAAGATAAATATTTATAATAATTGATGTGTCAATTAAATAAGCAAAGGAAATGTAGTATATGGTAACGTAAGAAAAGAAAACGTAAAAAGTTTATGGTAACTAACTGTATAATAAAGTAAGGAAAAAATCAGCCATAGATTTAATATGTATATCACATTAAATGAAATCCAAGACTTATTTTAGTATAAAAAATATTAATTTATATTCAAGTCTGACTCCGTAGCATGATTTTTTGCCACATAGGATTCCAAATCGTGAGAGTCAGTCATTTAGCCTCAACGCATTCAGTAATTATATATAAGGGTGATATTTAATAATTTATTAAATTATAAATTATCATGGAAATAATTTCTTTTAATATATACCCATCTGTTGAAAGAATAGTTTGAAATATAACAATGAAATATACACATATATACTTATATTCTTTGTNGAGAGGGAGGGGATGTATCCAATAAGTCCACTTCTTAAAATAAGTACATGAGATTCAATTTTAGCCATTGATTTTGTGTAGATGACTTACGTTAATCAATTAGAATATACATTATTTAAATAATAAAAATAATAATTATTATATTTAAATTAAAATATATAATAAATAAATTAGCTTAGTGTCGTTGACCGACAACCGACAGCCGTAACCCCCACGGTCGGAGTAGTAACTCCCGTGGCTACAGGAGCCATAAGCTACTTCAGCAGGCCGCCACGCTCGTCGGACAATGGCGGCCCCATATTCTCGATCTCCAAACCCCTATAGGGCGCATGTTCTAGAGGCGAGAGGCAGCCGAAAAGTCCTCGAAGAGGCGATGATCATGAGTGCAGGAAATAATGCAGGTCGTGGGCGTCCCAGTCTCACTCCTGGCAGAGGATGAGGCTGTCGTTGGTGCATCAGACGGAGACGGGGTCCACGGCGCAATTGTCGCAGATCGAAGGAGTGCGAATTTTTCATACTCTTTCACGATCTTGGATATGACTTTCTTCACGATCTTCATACTTCTAAATTTCTAAATGAGATTAAGTGCTCGTGTCTTCCAAATCATGAATTGCACTTGAAGGTCAGCACTCCAGTGATCTTGCTGAGAAACATTGATCACTTCATGCAGTTGTGGAATGGTACACGCTTGGTTATTTCTAAGCTCAACCACCATGTCCTCGAATGCAAAATTTTAATCGGTGCCAGATCTAGTGATAAGGTTCTTATTCATAGGCTCACAATCAGACCATCTGATTTAAGGGTACCATTCAAGTTTCAGTGCAGACAGTTTCCGCTCATGGTTTCTTATGCTATGACAATGAATAAGAGTCAAATTCAATCTCTGTTACACGTCGGCTTACTTCTGAAGAGCCTTGTATTCAATCATGGGCAATTGTACATGGCTCTTTCTAAAGTTAAGAGTCGGAGGGGTTTGTAAATAATAATTTGTGGTGATGAGGATTCTGACGATAGAAAAACTACGAATGGTGTATATAAAGAAGTGTTTAATAATATTTTTTTTTTCCAACAACAAACAAACTAATAAATAAAACTCAAAGCCATTGTTCATACAACAAGTACCCAATTGGGTACAAGCCCACAAGCAACTCCAACAAACAGAATTACCACAAGCAATGAGAGACTAATATTAGTCTCCCGAAAAGCCTCTAAGGCTAAAGAAAAAGAACCATAACAAGCTACTTTATCATACAAAAAAGAACACTTAACAAAGGAAGCATCAGTCTTCTTTCTATCAGCTGCAATGGCCACCCCTGCACCATTTGCCTCTTCCATCTGATTCAGTACTCTAGCTGTTGGAAAGGAATCAACACACCAACATATGGAAGTTGAAGCCCCAGTACTTTGCTTTTGCCAATCCCCATCTAACAGCTCTGGGAAGAGCTTCCTCAGCATTTGCAGCTTTTTCAGAGCATTCCTTCCAACTGAACTGCACACCTCCCTTCAGCCTCTACCAGTCCATTAAAACCAACTCTCCCATCTAGAAATAAGGAAGCACTGACAGTAAATAACAACTGTCCTCCTCCTCTTCCATATAGACCATGTCTCCTGCCATCCAAACCATATGATTCTCCTAATTCCATCTCCACCCCACCCTTGTCCCCAACTGTAATAGTCTCAAACTCCCTCCACTTCTTCCATGCTCCACCCATTAGATCCTTATCCTTAGTACTGATTTTATTAAACACCCATGAGTTCTTAGTTCTCCACAACTACCATAACAAGTAGGTTGAGAGATTAATTCTATCCTGGAAACATCCACCTTCATTTCCTAAGCATAAATCTCCTCACCAGTCTTTAAAGGACCAGTTTTTCCTACCAAAATGCACCCACTGCAGCCCACTAATTTTCCAACAGTTCACAACTCTCCTACAGTTGAACAAAATATGTTATAAGTCCTCTCCCATCTCCCCACAAACACAACAAACATTATCCACAGACATTTTCCTTTTGATCATTTGATGATTAGTGTTCAAATAACCATACCAGCATCTCCAGAGGAAGTTTTCACCTTGCTTTTCACTGGGAGTTTCCAGGTCCTCCAAATACTCATCATCTGGCAGTTACCTGATCTTGAGCTTGCTGTCACCTGGTTGTGCAACTTTGGTTCATTAAGAACATGTAGACTTCCTTGACCTTGAAGATCCCTTTGGAATTCCAATGCCACACCAATTTATCAAAGGACCCTGCATGACTTATAGGAAGTTTAAGAATTTGCTCAGCCTCCTCAGGAGAGAAGGTGGTACACAAGATCCACATCCCACTCCAGTTTGTTATCTATAAAAAGATCACTCACCTTTCTGACCCTCACCCTATTACTCTCAAATTGAATAGAAGGAATGGAATCCTTGGCAGTAGCCAGTAGGGAGCCAAGGAGCATTCCGGACATCTATAGATTTACCATCCCCCACTTGGTACCTCACCCTCAATTTCAGAGACTGCCTAGCATGCAACCAACTTTATAAAGCCACGAATCACTACTCTTGCCCTTGACCTCAAAAAGTTTTTGATTCCAAAAATATTTACCTTTAAGGACCCTACTCATCAATAAATTAGGTTTTGTAATAAGCCTCCATAGCTGTTTAGTCAATAGAGCCTCATTGAAAACCTTAAAGTCTCTGAACCCATTCCCCCACACTCTTTAGGCTTAGACAACAAGTCTCACCCACACCAATGCATTCTGTTCTTACCATTCTCATAAGACCCCCACCAGAAGTTAGCAATCTCTCTACAGATATTATTGCACACAGAGATTGAAAGTCTAAACAAGACATCACATAAGTAGGAAAGACCTCCAAAATAGATTTAATAAAAATCTCACTCTCTGCCTCACTCTAATAGCAATTTTTCCAGGTCTTCACTTTGTTAACCACATAATCAGTAACAAATTGAAAAATATCATTTTTATTTAATTTAATTTACTTTCTTAATTTTTTTCATTGGTTAAGTTATGAATTTTACTTTTGTTTATATTTTTTTTATTTCTTTTTCTCTATCCTATCATGAAAGAGTTATATTTTTGGCAATGAAGTTCAAAAATTAATATAAGTGAAGATATATTCTTGCAAGCATGAGAAATAAAAAGGGAAGTTCTTTTATTTATATTTATATTTATATATTCAAATTTATTTATATTTACATTTATATATTCGATCTATATATATATATATATATATATATATTAGATTTGCATGATCTTATTATGGATATATTTTGTAGGAAATCATATAAGAAGGAAAGATCTTTGGAAAGAGAAGATAGAGATCTACACCTACCATATCTCTTGTGATTTACATGGAAGGAAATTGGATTAAAGAAGGATTGTTTGAAGTGAGAGAAAGAAGAGTCCTAAACTTGGAAGGAAATCAAAAAGGAGTCTTGTACTTGGAGAACACTCAACCCTAAGGAGATTGTATATATACCTGCTTGAAGATCGAATTTGGAGAGCTGAGAGCATTATCTTCTATTCCATATTCGAGCTGCAAGCTTTTTGTGTTTTATTTTCGTTGTTCAGTTTTCGGTGTTCTTATGTCATCGAAGAACTGAAGTCTTTTCTTTTGATTCTTTTGTTTTTCATTCAAACACTTGTGTGATCAGTGCTTAGGGATTAAGTACTGTCTTTAGCTCGAGGGATTCGAGAGGTAAAGTCCACGGGACGTGGTCGGAGAAGTAGTTGATAGAATCGTGTGTAGTTGTGGCTAGGCTAGAAGGGAGTTCGAGTCGTGTAAGTCCAAACTATACAAGTGTGCACAAACGGTTTATCAATGAAAGAGCTCTGAGGGGAAGTGGAACGCTTCCCTGAAGAGTTTTTAAATCTTCGGTTTATTGCTTCCGCTATTCTAGTTGTTTATTTGTATTCTAACAACGTTGAGCGCACTCGGGACAAAATACCTACGTTTCATATCACTTCGATGCAAATACACAGATTAAAATTAGTTTTTAAAATGCCGTATCATTATTTAATTTATAATTTTAATATTAGCATATAACTTATAATACTACATCTATTGCATGTGCGCATAATCAAAATATTAAATTAGTATATTTTGAATGCGTATAAAAATAAGAAATGATGTCAATAAATTGTATAAAGTTGTCAACAAATATAAATTCGAGAAGAATGAATTAGATCTATCTATAAAGTAGCGAAAATGATAGTGCTTATTATTATTATTATTATTATTATTATTAATAATTAGATCTATCTACAAAGTAGCGAAAATGATAGTGCTTATTATTATTATTATTATTATTATTATTATTATTATTATTATTATTATTATTTTCTTTTGGTTTTGACTCAAAATAAAATTTACGGAGAAGTGCTACAAGTACATAATCATGTACATAGAGTTATATATAACACTCACATAAGTGGGTCCTACTAAAAAAAAATAAATAAGTGGACCCCATTCCATGTAAGTGTTATGTACATCTGTATATACATTTATTATGTACTTGTAGCATTTTTCAAATTTATGGCCCTTTGGATGCCACATGCCTATTGGCTATTGATACATCCAACGGCTCAGATGGACACAGCAGATATCCACAGTGTAAAACACACAGCAGCCCTCGATTCCAAAACTAAAAGCTGCGAAGAGTTGGCTGCCCAGTTTCAGTTCGAGAAGGGGAAAAGAGAGGCAAACAATTAGTAGGCCGCCGGAGTAAAAGATGTCGACCGTAGAGGACGATAAGAAGCCTTCCGGTGGCGATTCAGCCGTGCACATCAATCTCAAAGTCAAAGGCCAGGTGAGCTCTTTTTTCCTCGTTTCCCATAGAACGAACCTTTTCCTCTTCCTCACCCTTTCGGGTTTTGTTTTTGTTCAACTGTTTAGGTTTTGAATTTTATAGTGTGACTTGATAGCAAGAATTCTCTTCTTGTGTTTTTGGAATTGTGATCGATTGATTTTCGTTTCTAGGGTTTTAGTACTGCCTTTTATTGTGCACTGTATTTTCCCCTTCAAATTATTCGTTTACCTGCGTAAATTGATTGGTTTTGCATGTTAGTTATTTTGATGGTGCTTCGTGAATTGCTCTATTTTTTTTTTATTTTTTTTTTCTTTCATGGCTGTTGGAATTAGTCATTTTTGTGGAGGGTTTATCTGAATACTTGCATTATGCTGTTCAGTTCGCGTATTCCACTTTGTTTATTGTGACACTTATCTATCATATATGTATGTGGGTAGTTTAGATTGCTGGATAGGAGATCTTAGTCTACTTGTCTTGTGAATTTCTTATGCCTTCTACTTTCAGTTGCTTGGCAATAGAGAGTGCAATTTTTGGTTGTTTAGCTGTGAGAGCATTCATAGTTTTGCTTTTTATTTTTCCTGGTGAAGCATTAGCAATGCTCAAGATGATGTTGGTGGGAAATGTGCCTTTGTGACATTTATCTTGTTTCATTCTGAGCATTGGGGTTGGTTGATGAAAAGACCAAACTCTGTGTCTTTGATGTGAGATTTCTTTATTCATGGACCCGAATGTAGTGGCTAGATAATTGATATTACATGACCTTTAGGTGGTCAAATATGACCTGAGCATAGTTTCTTTTTATTTAAATGATAAAAGACTTACGGTATGGTGTTACCTTCTTGTTTTGGGTCCATACATTTTTTTCACCATTTCAGCCCTTCGTTTTGTTTGGAATCTATGTCTTGTTTAGTAGCTGTTTAGGCACATCACCTATTGAAGTTATATTTTTTGAGGTTATTTCCATTGTAAATTTATCTTTGGATGTTCTTTACATGTCGTCTTTGATTCTTATTAGATTTTTCTGTGAACATTTACTTGTAAAAATAATGTAAATGCATGGGCTGATTCAGTGATTTTACCAAAATATAACTCTTTTCTTTGCTTGACAGTATTAACCTAGAATCATCTGACTCTCTTCACACTGTCCTGTCCTCTGAGTGGGGTTTTCATTATTTTCTCCTCTCTCAAATCCTCAATTTCAATCTGCTATCAGTAGGTGTACATGTCTTGTTCATAAATATAAGTTATTCTAATCTTGGCTTAACCAATGAAACTCTGCCCTTCCTGCTTTGGTTAGCTTTAATATTTATTCATTTATCTACTGTTTGGAGGATTTTTCAAGGATCTTTGACTGCTGATTGTTAGTTATGATTGCATCTCTGTTATACTCTGAATTTCGGAATTTTGTAGTACATTATACTCTGATTGCTTGTTGTAGGATGGAAATGAGGTGTTCTTTAGGATCAAGAGAAGCACTCAACTGAAGAAGCTTATGAATGCTTACTGTGACCGTCAATCACAGGATTTCAACTCCATTGCTTTTCTGTTTGATGGCCGCCGCCTCCGAGGGGAACAAACTCCAGACGAGGTTTTCCTTTGCCCACCCTCTTAAGAGCACTTACTTTAGTTACCTATTTTTATCTTTTATTCGAACTTAAGGAAGACTAATACTGAGTGTTGTGCTCGACAGCTGGAAATGGAAGATGGTGACGAGATAGATGCAATGCTCCATCAGACTGGGGGTTTTACTGCTTAGTGAGAATGGAAGCACGTTGCAGATGGTGCAGTGTTTTATGTATTATATATTTGATCGTTTGTGATTTCTTTAACGCTCGTGTTTTTTTGATACTTGATTGAGTTTAGGCTTTAAGTAACAAATGTGATGAAAATGCACATCGATGCAGATTATTTAATCTAGTATTTTCTTGTACTCAGGTATTTGATTTGGTATGTTCGGGTTATTGTCTTCGGATTGCAAGTTTTGGCTTAATGTTGTTTTTCGTGGCACAGTTACTCGTGAGTCTGGAATTATATCTTGGGCTTGTGTTCAGTTGATGTGGATTTTATTATGAAGAATATGGAGATTTTGACGCTGTTGCGTAAGTTGAATGAGTAAGTGTGATGATCAAGCACGATTTGTACATGAAAACTAAAGAATATAGAAGAGTGTATTACTTTATGAATTACATCACCCAAGGTTTGCTTGCAGAACCCAAATTTAGAATATCCCTCGAGGTCGGGTTTATCAAATGGTTAATTAAATGAGTAATTATAATTGTCACACAAATCCGTTAAAGAACAACTGGAGGACCAGACCAAGTTGGCTTAGGAGGGGTGAAGGACTAATAGAACAACTGGAGGACCAGACCAAGTTGGCTTAGGAGGGGTGAAGGGACTAATAGCTTGTCTATCGGGCGGTATAAGATATTGAAGCCCTGAGAATAACTATTAGACAAAACCAATACCAACCTAGCAACTGAAAACGCGAACCTTGCTAGAAAAAAGAAAACTCAACAACTAACTAACAGAGGAGAATTCAAGTCAATCAGAACAAGTCGAATCCACAAGTCTTTTTCTGGTTCTTGAAGACCCAAAGGTTTCTTGATTTCCATAACCACTACGAGACAACGTTTTTTTTTTTTTTTTTTTCTTGTGATGGCTTAAAACATTCAAGAAAGACGTGACATAACACAACCGCCCAAAGGCATTTCGGTCCATGCGCAGCTGACCAACACATATTGTATCACTAATGGAAATATGCTCTTACATATGCTCGATTTTCTTAGGAAGACGTTGTGAGATACTGAACGAAGCGCGAGTGGTTACGTACCTTAGCATACGTTGACGGTTGTATTGTTCGAAAAACTTAAAATAAACATACGTAATGAGGAATATAAGTTTGATCATATTAATTATCTCCTCAACAATCAGGATTACTTCAACGTCCTCCATTTCATGTCCATCATAAGCGTTTATCTAACCAAATGGCGATTTATTTGATAGTAATAAGTCAAGCAAACAAAAAAAAAAGTACCTCAACTTTTGCAAATACATTATGTTAAATATGTAAATATTGAGTACTATAGGCTAGGTTTAGGCTAAGGCTCATCTATGTATTTATATATATGTGTACTCTTTGTGAATAATATATCACATATTTTTCCCACATTCTCACATGGTATCAGACTAAGGTTTATATATATTCAATTGTGGGTTTAACTTTTTCCGTTCATCTCCGGCCACTTCTGGTTCTCACCGCCCCTGCCATCGCCTCCGACGTGTCCCGGCGAGTCGTCGCCTGAAATTGGGTCCCAATCGCCGACGCGTGCCTTCCACACGCGCCACTTCTTCGTCGTGGCATTGCGACCTTTTGCCAGCGCGTGTGGTTCACCCCGAACTCCTATCGCCGCCATTTTCCAGCCGTCGACTCCTCTCGTCGTAATTCCTGGTGTAGTCGATTTTGGTTTTCGTGAAGTTTTTAATTTCATCTGATTTGTGTTATTTTGACGGTTTCGTGATCCGATTTGTGCCTATATTTTCATCTATTCGTGATATTGTGTTGTTTTGATTTTTGGATATGGATCGTATGGATGTGCATTCTCCTATTATTGTTGTGCCTACTTCCGATTCCGCCCCGTCGCATCAGCCTCAGCCATCAGTCCGTGTTTATTGTGGGATTTGCAGGAGCTCTTGTCACCCTTTTGCCACTTGTTCTAAGGTGGAGTGTCACATTTGTCATGCTCGGGGGCATATTGCTCCAAATTGTTCTAAGGTGGAGTGTCACATCTGTCATGCTCGGGGGCATATTGCTCCAAATTGTTCTAAGGTGGAGTGTCACATTTGTCATGCTCGGGGACATATTGCTCCACATTGTCCAGCCAAGTCACAACGTTTGGGAGGTTCATTTTCTCGATTTCGAGGGTCTCATGGGTCTTCTTCATCGTCCCCTTCTTCGGTTACAACGGCTGTCACTGATGAGCCTCAACACTCGTCTTACACTCTTCAAGACATAGAAGCTATTCTCAAACAGGTTATCCATTCCAATTCTGCTATGTCTACTACCGTAGGTAACCCTCATTGGTACTTTGATTCTGGGTGTTGCAATCACATGACCTCTAGCCTGCAGTTTTTGTCTTCCTCGTCTTCCGTATCTTCTTTATCTCCTATACATACTGCCAATGGTACCCATATGAATATCACTCGCACTGGTCTGGTTTCTTCCCTTCTTTACACCTTCCTGACACATACTGCATTCCTGATTTGGCCTTGAATCTTATTTCTGTTGGTCAATTGGTTGAACAAGGTCTTAATGTTATATTTTCATCTTCTGGTGTTCAGGTTCAGGATACACAGACGGGTCGGCTTCTCGGGACGGGTCGCAAGGTGGGCCGGTTATTTGAGCTTGAGTCTCTTCATATCCCTCATTCTTTCTCATTTTCTGCTCCTGTCACTGATAATAAGTTCAGCTTTCAGTGACATCTTCGTCTTGGGCATGCATCTTCAAATAAAGTTCGTTCTTTATATAATAAAGGTCTTTTGGGTCCCGGTCATTTTGAATCTTTTAGTTGTCTTCATTGTAAGTTTGGGAAACATTCGACTCTTTCTTTTTCTGAGAATTTGTCAACTGCTGATAAACCTTTCTCACATTCTCACACATTAGTTGCGTCTTATGTGAACCAGTCTAAAAGCCAGTACAACATAAATAGCATTACAATGCACAAAATTGAGAACAAGTAAACTATTCAACCACAAATTACAAACAGTATACTCATAACTGAATATCCAACCAGAAATTACAAACAGTATACTCATAATTGAATATCCAAAAACAAATAGCAGAAAAAACAAACTCACAAAAAAGAAAATCAAGAAATAAAAAACAAAGAACCTACATTAAGTACTGGGAAAAAATTGAATACTCATTACGAGGGAAAATAAACTAAGGTATAACAAATATATCTTACACTGGGGCTATGAAGATCGAATGTACAAGGAAGAGGCCACCTTTAGAAAACTTATACAATGAGGCGAAATACACAAATAAATTTGTGTGACCTAGGAAAATTTAGCGTGTGCTTGTAAAAGAAATAATTTGAGTGAATTAACTCAAAGTAAGTTTTTTTTAGTTAATTAGAGTTAATTTAAAAAATGGTATAGTTAATTGGTAGTTGAATTTTGAATTTATATTAAAATAATATTTAAAATAAAATAATTAAAATTGATTTGATGTAAAAGTAGGAGATAGATGATATGAAGTGATGATTTGTTAAAATTATGTGAGTGGATGAATATTGAATTAAAGTTGATATGATGTGTAAAAATAATTCGTTGTTATTATTTAATGATTAGTTGATATTATTTAATTATATTCATAATATTCAGGATAGTGGATTTGAGTTAAAGTTCAGTTAGATTTTTTACGTATGAATTAATGTGATTTGAGTTTATTCTCTTACAAAAATAGCCTTATAATTTCACGCAATCTGTCAAAACTTACAAAAATTCATATAAACATAAACATGACCTACGTGAAACGAAATACCCTGCAGTAAAATAGTTTTCAAGTTCCACATACGCATACGTGTGATCTGTGTGTTCGAAAAATCCTCACGCCATAACACAATCCAAAAAAATAAAAACAAGGGTACAGACGTCAAATGACAATGCATGCACTGTGCAAACACACACAATCTTAGACTAGTTTTATCAGTGACCCCAATGAGTGGGTCACCAAAATAGGAAAGGTTGTGAAAATTGAGCGACCCATGTCACAATGTGACATTGGGTCGCGACCTATATAGTGTGTGAGAATGGGACATTTGTCCCATTTTGATTGGATAAGTGTATTTTTTTGTTGTTTAAAAAAAATAAAAATGATATTAAAATTTGAATTTTTTCATTCTCTACATATAGAGACCACATTTGATATATTTTGGAATAAAATTATAATTTTTAAATAAATTAAAATAAAATAAATATTTAGGTTGAGTTGGGTTGGGGATAAAGATAAATTGAGTTGTGAGGTTGAGTTGTGTAGGTGGATGAGAGATAAATCTATATATATATAATTGCTAGCCTTTCATTTAATTTTACCTCATAAATAAAACCTAATAAATTTTACCTAATAAATAATACAAACTTTCCAAATACAAAAACCGTTACTTTTACAAAATACATCAATTTTGGGCAGTTACAAAATCTAAACTAATGACCATTATTTTATCTAAGTATATCAATTTAGGTTAATTAGCTAAAAATATTTATTTTTTTAATTTCTTATATAATCATTACTATGCTAACTTAATTATGAATTATTTATTACAGAAACTCGTGATTACATAAGCATGTATTCAAAATATAAATTTTTAAAAGAACTTTTTATAAATGTTTATTTGGAATATCTATTATTTTTTATGATATCACTACAATAATTAATCATGATGAAAATGGAAAATGCTGCACATGTACAATATGGACAAATACACTAACAACAATACAAAATAAATTCACCAGCTCTGGAAATTGTATCATATAATAGTTATTATTACAATTAATAATTATATTTTACACTAAATGATATGTGAAAGTTACATAAACATAAGAAACTATATTGTAAAAACTTTTTGTTCGAGTAATTTATTATAAAATCAATATAATATTTCTTTATCTGCTTAAGCGATTAGTTTTTAAATAAATTAATTTTTTTTAATGGCATAGTAATATTCCTTAAAATCGCATAAGCAATTGTTATAATAAATTTAATATTTTTTAGCTAATTAATTAGTCATAGTCCCTTAAAAATTAAAAAATACATTATTTATTTTATTTTATGCAATCAATAAAGTGATTCATATACAATCAAATCGTTATGCACTATTTATTTTAACCAATGATCAAATTTTAAAATATAATAACTTTATTTAACTTATAATTTTAATATTATATGCATAAACATAACTTATAATACCCTATGTTTAAAATATAATATCATTATCTAACTTATAATTTTAATATTATATGCATACAAATAACTTATAATACTTCATTTATATCTGTGCAAATGCACATGATCCAATACTAGTGCATATGAATATGATGAAATGAAACCTCTCCCCTGCACCCCCTCGCTTCTCTCTCTTGTATTATGCTTTGTATTTTGAACTTTTTCAACACACATCATTGTCCAATACAAAACAAGTTTTAGCGTGTTCTAACATACATATTATTGTCCAATTGACAAATTAATTAATCTTTAGCATTCTTTTGGACACCTATTATTGTCCAATTGACAAATTCTAGCATTCTTTCTATTTGAACTTTTCCAAAATTTACTATGTTCTAGTAATTTTTAATTATTAGGTTGGGTTGGATTGAGTTGGAGATAAAGATAGTCTTATTGTTCGGATGACTTTATCTTGGATATGGCATATGGGCCTCAATTTGGTCGCGGGCCGATATCTAAGTCATCAAACATACTGTTTTGGGAAGATTAGGGTGTAAACAAAATTACTCAATCTATATAAAAATATAACTCAACTCTAACTCATTCTCACTATCCTCAATATTATCAATATAATTAAATAATAACAATCAATCATTTTTACACTATCTCATCAACTTTAATTCATTATTCATCAACTGACATAATTTTTACTCACTCATTTAATTTTAACTAACCATCACTTCATATCATCTCTCATACTTTTACATTAAATCAACTTTAATTATTATTTTAATTTAAACTCAAAATCTCACAAAATAATTATACCACTTTTTTTTAAAAAATTAATCATAGTTAACTAAAAACACACTCTAAAGGTGCATTCACATCTAATCTCCCCTAAAAAATGTGCCCAAATATCAGGGCACCCATATCCATAATTTTTTTTTTCATTCATTCAATAAAAAAGTTACCTTATCTCTCATCAACATCATCTCCATATCATCTTTTCACTAATTCTCTCTCCATATAAACACACATCCACATTCCTACACATTCATTTAAATATAAATATGTGAACCACTATATCCATTCAATAAAAAAAAAGAATAAAAAAAGGCTTGCAAAGAGCCGTTGAAAAAAAGAAAGAAAAAGAAAAAAACACCGTTCAAACCATTGAACGAAAGTGATGGGCCCATTTATTTGCACAATTAAATGGATGACTCACAGTGGATTGAACATTAAATAGGCATTTAAATGAGTGGATTGAACGGACCGTTGGGGATGCCCTCAATCAATAAAAATATGAAATGTATTTAACTCTACCATGTAACTTAAATTTATGCAAAAATGAGAAATTGTAATAATAGTATAGGACATGAGTAGTCATTTCCGATAAATTATCTAGAGGTCAACCACTATACATTATGGTCCTACAAAATCACATCATTGTCATATCAAAATAAAAATTTGCATCAAATCAGGCCTTAATCAATTTATTTGGAGAAGATATACGTAACAATGGGACGTGTATATTCACAGTGACTCTAGTATGGAGATACAAAAGATAGTCTGCCAAAATGCACCATAATAAATGGAGGCAGTAGTAAATATTTACTTTTGATTGATGGATCGAAGTAAATTTAGAGTTGGCTTCACACGGAAGCTACACTCAACATTCTCTCATCTCTCTCATCTCTATATATATGTTGCTCTTCTCTCACCATTAGGTAAAAAAAAATAAAAATACAAAAGCTGATAAAACCCAAATTTAATCTTTAAAAGTTAATTGAGAAGTGGATTCAAGATTACAAAAATGTCGATTGCTAATGGCGATATGACATCTGAAGGCGATTCACATGCGTTTCTTAATCTGAAAGTCGCATCTCTAGTTGAGCTCGTTTTTCCCCCCACATTGCAATATATTAATTTAATAAAATTGTGACTACAATGTAATGTTAATTAGTCCTTCATATTTGTATGTTTATTAAGCTGATTTAATATGAAATAATAATAATAATAACTGTAATAATAATTGAAAGGTGGGATTGAAAGACCGCGATGTAATAATTGCGGTGATGACGCAGCTGCCAGCTCCAGTTGTTAGAGCCATGTCACGTCTTAACATGTAATATTATTATATTAACTGCATATTATGTATCCTATTCCTACCCAAGTGCCCATGTTTTTAAACCTTTTTGTGTGTAATAAGTTAATTATGTCTTATTTTGTGGTGCGCCCATCGGCTTGGCTTTGCCTTTTATTAGGGGTTAATGTTTAAATATGTTATTGTATATGTTTTTGTTTGTGATGCAATGAATGTTAAGTTATATTATATGTAGTCAATTTCTGGTACTGCTTTCTGATAGAAAAGAAGTATGTCATGGGCAAAAATCGTGGATTGTTTATAGTCGCAGACCAAATCCAAGAAATCAGTCAGACCAGATTTAAATTGAAGGGGCTGATTTTATGGATCTAAATAGCACCAATCATGGAAGAGTATCTTACCTATTATATAGTAGTATAGTTAATTATAACTAAAGTCTCCTTAGATGAGGAAGGCATCAGAAATCATTATTCCTATATTAGTTCTTTGGGACAGGGAGTTTATTCCTGTTGATCATCTTGCAAAGCATTTAGTTAGTTAATAATAAAAACTCATCCTTTTGTTTCTTGGTTCTTTTCTCTAACAAATTGGTTTGACCTGCCGTGCGAGGAATGACACGAATGGAATCCCGTGTTGAAACGTTAGAGAAGAGCCAAGTTGTTGTAGGTGAGGAACTCACCAACTTGCGGAACAACATGGACAGCCGATTCAATATACTTGAAACGGCAATATCCAAGATCACCAATCTATTGAGTAATAACAGTAGCAGCAACAACAACTTTTCAGAGAACATCTTTCCAGAGAGCAATACATCCAACCACCACAAATCTGCTCTTCATGCCAATGTTTTCGACGAGTTAAAATCCACATCGAAACACATTGATCTTTCGTGTTTTGATGGAACCGGTCCTATTGGATGGATTGCGCGTGCTGAGCAATTTTTTCTGGTGCACCACACGAAGGAAAACTTCAAAGTTGCATCTGCATTCATCTGCATGGAAGGAGCAGCACTCCGATGGCTCCAGCAACAATCTCCAATGATTACCTGGGATCAATTGAAGGAAGAACTCGTTGATCAATTCGGCGGGCACTTAGCAACAAGTCCCAGCGAACGCTTGGCTGCCTTACACCAAACAGGATCTCTGGATGATTACGCCAACGAATTTCGAGCGAGAGCAGCCCAAGTCCCAGGCCTGGATTCACAACTTCAGCTAGGGTTTTTCTTAAATGGACTCAAGGAAGAAATAAGGGTCTGCTTGCGCACATATGATGTGCTCGATCTACGAACAGCCATTGAGCGAGAATTGGATTTCCTAAATTCCAGATTTGGAAGATTTACTACTCGGTATGGTTTGGGCTTCCAATCCAGGCCCATTAATCCATCTCGTTTTGAACCACCAAAACTAAACAACACCTCAACAACCGACCCAAATAAGAATTCTGCAACCCAGTACAAGCCCAATGATCACTTCAGACTAGTTCAAGGCGGCACAGGTTCCTCCTCTTCACAAATACTGCGACATAACACAACAACACAAAAAAGTAGAGTGGCACGCCAATACTCCCATCAAGAATATTTAGACATGCGTGCAAAGGGGTTGTGTTTTTGCTGCAAGCAACCGTACATCCCGATGCATGATTGCCCTAAAAAATCATTGTGTGCTCTCATCGCAGTAGAATACGAGAACACTGATGTTATCTCCGACTTCAGACTAGAAGAATCACAACAACATCAAGCAGAAATCAGTGAAGCTCAACTCTATTTTCTAGATCTACCTTTGACGGCGATAGGTGGAATAGATGGACCGCGAACAATGAAATTTTCAGGTCATGTATGCTGTGAACCAGTGACTATTATGGTAGATAGTGGGGCAAACCACAACTTCATCTCAACAAAACTTGCTCAGAAAATTCCCCAACCAATAGAGTAGACAGTTCGCTTTGGGGTTCGTTTAGGAGATGGCAGTCGAGCAACTTCAACAGGGAAGTATAGCAATTTACCAATTCAACTTCAATCAATCACGATGTCATTAGATTGCTATATATTTCCTCTTGGAGGTATTGACATCATTCTCAGCGTGGCATGGCTCCAAACATTAGGCGATATCAAAGCGAACTGGACAAAAATGAGTATTGAATTTTTGCGGGATAATGAAGAGATTTATCTGTTGGGAGACCCATCTTTATCACGTGCCCTTATCTCTTTGAGCTCATTGCAACAAATGGACGATGACATCGAATATTGCCTCTTGCTCTGGCAGATTACATCATCAATAGAAACTTCATCAACAGAGACTTCAGCCCTCAAGTCCTCAAACGCTCAGGTCCAAGAATTGGAACTAATATTGCAGCAATAAGATACAATTTTTGACGAACCCCGAGGACTTCCCCTTGAAAGGAGACACGATCATCGCATCACCCTAAAATTGGGAACCGCCCCGGTGAATGTGAAGCCCTACCGATATAGCCATCATTAAAAGGATGAAATTGAACGCCTTGTGAATGAAATGCTATTCGCGGGGATAATCCAACCAAGTTCCAACCCTTTTTCCAGCCCAGTTCTACTTGTCAAAAAGAAAGACGGAAGTTGGCGATTTTGCGTTGACTATCGTGAACTAAACAAGGCCACTGTTCCCGATAAGTACCCGATTCCCATGATTAATGATATGCTTGATGAACTCCATGGAGCCGCTTTTTTCTCCAAGTTGGACCTCAAAGCAGGGTATCACCAAATTCGGGTCCATCCCTCAGACATTGCCAAGACAGCATTTCAAACACATTCCGACCACTATGAATTCTTGGTCATGCCATTTGGGTTGACAAATGCCCCAGCCACGTTTCAAGGCCTCATGAACGATATCTTCCGTCCGTATTTGAGGAAATTTGTGCTTGTTTTCTTTGACGATATCCTCATTTACAGCAAAACATGGGAGGCGCATATACAAAACTTTGAAATAGTCTTCAACGTTTTGCTCGGCAATCAACTTAAGGCTAATAAAAAGAAGTGTCATTTCGGGAAGACATCCGTAGAGTATTTGGGACATGTTGTCTCAAGATCTGGCGTGTCAATGGATCCAAGTAAAATATCCAGTGTTATTAGGTGGCCGCAACCTAAGTCAGTTAAAGGCGTACGGGGATTTCTAGGCCTCACGGGATATTATAGGCGGTTTATTAAAGAATATGGCCAGATCGCAAGACCTCTCACAGAATTACTTAAAAAGGAGGTTGGGGACTTCAAATGGACAGAGCGAGCACATGTCACTTTTGAAAAAAATTGAAAAATGCCATCACCTCTTCTCCAGTGCTGGTAATGCTTGACTTCAATAAAAGTTTTGTGATTGAATGTGATGCTTCAGGCAAAGGTGTGGGAGCAGTCCTGATGCAAGAGCAGCGGCCTATTGGATATTATAGCAAAGCACTCTCGGGGAGAGTGTTGGCCAAATCGGCATACGAAAAAGAGTTAATGGCATTGGTTTTGGCAATTCAACATTGACGGCCTTATTTAATCGGCAGAAGATTTGAAATTTGCACTGACCATCGGAGCCTAAAGTACATTTTGCAACAACGAATTACAACTCCTTCTCAGCAAAATTGGTTGGCAAAACTCATGGGTTATGATTTTGAGGTCACCTACAAACCGGGTGTAACAAATAAAACAGCAGATGGTTTATCCAGGCAATTTGAGGACAAGGATTTGGCAGCCATTTCTGTTCCCACATGGATTGACTGGGATAAACTTGATTCAGTCGTCCTAGAGGATGCGGAGTTAGGGGCAATCATCGACCAACTTCGACTGAATCAAAATAGCCAGCCACCATATCAGCTTGTTCATGGAAGACTATTTTACAAAGGTCGAATCGTCATTCCTGCTACTTCACCATGGGTGCAACAACTCTTAGACGAGTTTCATTCCACTCCAACAGGAGGCCACTCAGGTGCGTACCGTACATATCGGCGATTGGCTGCTAGCATTTATTGGTGAGGCATGATGAAACAAGTACAAAAATATGTTGTTGAGTGTCTAATTTGCCAAAGGTATAAGTATGAAACATTATCACCAGCTGGATTGCTCAACCCGCTCCCTATTCCTAATAACATCTGGGAAGATATATCAATGGACTTCATCACGGGTTTACCGCGATCAAATGGGTTTGATTGCATCTGGGTAGTAGTCGATCGACTTAGCAAATATGCCCATTTCATTGGTCTTCGACATCCTTTCACCGCCCGAACCTTAGTCAAATTGTTTGCTAAAGAAATTGTGCGTCTACACAGAGTCCCACGATCCATCGTCAGTGATCGAGACCCAATTTTCTTGAGCAATTTCTGGAGGGAATTTTTCCCTAAAATAGGCACCAAACTTCGCATGAGCACAGCCTACCACCCGCAAACTGACGGACAGTCTGAAGTAACAAATCGTTGCGTGGAGCAATACTTGAGATGTTTCGCTTCAGAACAACCCAAGCAATGGGGTCGTTGGTCGCATTGGGCTGAATATTGGTTTAATAGCAGCTTTCATTGGGCAGCAGGCCGAACTCCATTTGAATGTGTGTAAGGCAGGCCACCACCCACTTTGCATCAGTTTATGCCAGGGGAATTCAAGGTTGCAGCCGTTGCGGAAGAGCATAATGATAGGGCAGAATTGATCAAGCAGCTGCACTTTAACCTCACTAAAGCGCAACAGCGGATGATTAACAGTGCCAATCGCAAGAGATGACCTTTAGAATTTCATGAGGGAGATCAAGTTCTTTTGAAACTTCGGCCCCATCGCCAGACCTCTATGGCGAATCGTGTCAATCAGAAGCTGGCTGCAAGGTATTATGGCCCATATTGCATTCTTCGAAAGTTGAGCCCCGTGGTTTACAAGTTAGAATTACCCAATGGGGCACGTATACACCCAGTTTTTCACATCTCCCAGCTTAAGAATCTTAACAGGCAGCATGACGTCACCAAGGATTTACCTGAAGCCTTGGCGGTAGAAGAAACAAGTTACACCCCACAAGACATACTGGATGCTCGAAAGCAGCTCGGCAGGGAGCAGGTCTTGGTTTAGTGGGAAGGTCGGCCTGCGGAGGAAGCAACTTGGGTTGATCTTTCGGATTTTATGAGGCAGTTTCCAAACTGCAGCCTTGTGGACAAGGCCAATTCTTTAGGGGGTGGCAATGATAGAAAAGAAGCATGTCATGGGAAAAAATCATGGATTGTTTATAGTCGCAGGCCAAATCCAAGGAATCAGTCAGATCAAATTTAAATTGAAGGGGCTGATTTTATGGATCTAAATAGCACCAATCATGGAAGAGAATCCTACCTAATATATAATAGTATAGCTAATTATAAATAAAGCCACCTTAGATGAGGAAGGCAACATAAATTATTATTCCTATATTAGTTCCTTGGGACAAGGAGTTTATTCCTTTTGGTCTTTACCCTAGCTTTTTCCTGTTGATCATCTTGCAAAACATTCATTTAGTTAATAATAAAACTCTTCCTTTTGTTTCTTGGTTCTTTTCTCTAATACTTTCCTTTGACTTTTTCTGCTATTTATTCAATCACATTCATTTTTACATTTTTTTAACATCCTAACTTCATGCTCTAACTAGAATTTACAATCCTTCTAACAAATAGACAGTCATACCGCATTCATCTCTAACATATGCAACCTACAAGTTTTTCTCTCTTTGCTACAACAAGTGTCTTGCATACCATAAAATGAACCTCCATTATAGTCATATGTAGTGTTGCAGTGTGTAACAAAAGACTTACTTCCTAGTGAAGTTCAAAAAAGTTAGATTTGATGGTTCCACATTGAACACTAATAACTACGTAGAATTTGAAGATATTAATTCCAAAAGATACTTATCTTGGCATCTCCTCGTCCTTTCCCATCTCAAGCTTCCCTATTACACCTCACCATAAATCTAAATTATCTAATGGCTCTCATGGCAAAAAAGATATGATTTTTGGAAAGTTCCAAAACTAATATTTAGAAGGGGCAGAAATTATTTCCGTAATCAGAGTCTGGTGCTGTCCGGATGGCTTTATCTTGGATATGGCAGATTAGCCTCAATTTGGTCATTACTTTTTTGTGGAGATTAAGATGTGTTTGTAAACAAAATTACTCAATCCATATTTATTTCATACATAAAATTTAACTCTGACTTTAACCAAACTCTTCCTTTCATTATATTATCAATTTATTTATATAATAACAATCAATTATTTTTATATATTTTATCAACTATAATTCATTATTCATTGTCTTACATAATTTTAACTAATCATCAGTTTATACAGGGACGGATTTAGATGTACTATAGGGGGGGCAATTGTCCCCCCCAAATTTTTTACTTTTTGTTTTATATATATACACATTACTACCTAAAATATGTAATACATATTACAATCATATTGAATTTATGCATGTATTCCAAAATTATTAATAACTATTAGTATGGTCTATCTAATAATCCTTTATAACTACAGTAAATCTTTTAAGTAAATTCATACCCTCTTCAAATGTAATATTTGGTGTTTTTCCTTTTATATTGTAGAGCTTAATTGAAGTGAATGTTGAAATATTAAAGTCCAAAACTTATATTTTTTTAAAGCATATTTATTATTTATTTTATCTATTTTATAATACAATTTTATGCCATATATATACATAAATGTGTGATATATTAAAAATTATATATTTCGTCTGAGGTGTTAAGATAAACACCTCATGATGAAGCTCATGTTTGTCTAATAAAGGAATCATCCCAGCTTCACTCATTTAATAAACGAACAAAAATGTGAGCTTGAGCTCGTTTTATTTAATAAACAAATTCAATTAGTTTTTCATCTTAGCTCATTTAAATATATAAACAAGATGAGCTCATACTTTCATTGGTCAAATCGAATTTGTTCACAAACAATTCATTTTTGAAAATAGTTGCAGTCCCTCCAAAGAAAAATCTGTGGATCTGCCCCTGAGTTTATATAATTTATCTCTTATTTTTACATCAAATCAAATTTTAATAAAAATTGTGAATTCCATGCAATTAATCATATCATTTTCTTTAAATTAATCTTGATTAACTAAAAAATTCATTTTTAGCAAAATTATTTTATAAATAAACACTCCTAAGGGTCCAATCCCATCTATATGTGCCCAATTTTTTTTTTTTCAAACGACAGAAACTATATCTCATTCCATAAGAATAATAAGTACAATGCAGCCAAAAACCGAGTTATACAACTGGGAGGACATACACAAACAAGTGATGCCTATAATCGGACAAAACTACATAATCCATACTAAAACCAAACACAGCTAAACCCACAAACAGATATGGATGATCACATCAAAGCATTACTACAACCTGTTACCAATCTACCATACTCAATACACAGGGAAACAGCATAACTGAACACAGCAAAAATAATAAGACAACACCAACTGACACTAGACCTAGGTACCTCTCATCACTGCTGCTCAATTTGCCATTGCCTCCCCTTTAAAGTCCAACCAATCTCGAACTGCTGCTTGAAGGATCTCCCTCTCCGTTTGCCAAGTTTGCTCAAAAATCCAAAGATTTCGCGCCCTCCATAACCACCATAAAATGTATGTGGTCAATTGTATGCGATCTTCCGACACAGCATCAGCATTTAGGGAGCTCAGCCACCACCACCAGTTTTTGAATGGAAAATTTTCATCTGGCAGTTTACTCCAACTCACCTGTGCTAACCTCCACAACAGTTTAGCTCTATAACATTGAAACAGCAAATGCTCCTGAGTTTCAACCCCTTCTCCACACAATGTGCACATTGCATTGATGTCCAGTCCCCTCCTCTACAAGTTTCCTTTAACAGGTAATATGTTATTAAAACATCTCCATATAAAGTGTTTAACCTTAGGTAGAACTTTCAATTTTCAACACCTACTTCTAGCTCTACAGTTGCCCACAGCCAGATTGCTACATTCTGGTTCAGAAACCACACAAACCTTCTCATTAATCATAGAATTATAAGCAGCATGAACTGAGAAGTTTCCTTTCACAGAAAAATGACACAACCATAAGTCCTCTACCCTTGGATTCAATCCTCTGATATTCAGTATCTCAGAAGCATCACTATCATGAAACAGAATTCGAACAAGGTTCTCATCCCAGCAAAGACCACTATTGCACATAAGATCATTCACTGTAAACAAAGAGGAATCAATATTTACCTTCAGAGCAGGCCTACCCCCATTTAACCCAGGAACCCAATTGTAGTCATCAATGTTTGTATTGGTGCCATTCCTGATTATCACCTTAACATTCTTCTGCAACAAAGGTATAAGTCTAGCCCAGGTATTCCATAACCAAGAGGCTCCCTGAGCTTTTTTTGCCTCAAAAATAGAAGTGGAATGAAAATACTTATGTTTAAGCACTTGACTCACCAGTAGCTTTTTTTGAGAACAAATTCTCCAAATTTGCTTCAGAATGAGTGCCTTGTTCATAATAAAGATGTCTTGAAAACCAAGCCCTCCAGCCTCTTTTGGTACAGATAATTTATCCCAAGCCTTCCAGTGCATACCTGGGTTTTGCACATCCCCTTTGCTCCACCAGAACTTAGCTATCAGCTTGCTAATCTCTCTGCATACCCCACCTAGTAACACAAAACAGGACATAACAAAAATTGGAAGGGCACTTAAGACAGCCTTGATCAATACTTCTCTGCCAGCCACAGATAAAAATTTATTAGTCCAACTCCCAAGTCTGGTAGTCACAGCATCAATAACAAACTGAAAGGTATCCCTCTTAGAAGCAGCTATCCCCAAAGGCAGCCCTAGATACTTAGATGATCTCTTAACCACAACACCTCTGAGAATAGAACACAAACTTGCTTTCACCAAATCAGTGCAATTTTTACTCAAAAACAATGAAGATTTTTGCAGATTGACTTTTTGCCCTGTAAAACTCTTATATTTCTGCAATACCTCCATAATAGATTGCACATGCCACACATCAGCTTTACAAAAAACCAAAGCATCATCAGCAAATAAAAGGTGTGTTATCATCGGCCCATGCTTAGACACTTTAACCCCTCTGAATACTCCATCTCTAACTTTCTTATTAATGAGGGCAGAAAAAACCTCAGAGACCAACAGGAATAGATAGGGGGAGAGAGAGGATCCCCTTGTCTAATCCCTCTGGTTGGTGTAACAAACCCACAGATCTTTCCATTCACATTAAAAGAGAAGGAGGATGAAGATAAACAAGCAAAAATCCACTTGATAAACAAACCATTGAACCCCATTTTAAACATAATTCTTCTGATACTGTCCCATTCCACTCTATCATATGCTTTCTCCATATCCAATTTCAGAGCAAGAAACATATTAGGGCCAGATCTATGCCGATTCAGAAAATGAAACACTTCATGAGCAATTATCACATTATCTAAGAGTAATCTCCCAGGAATAAAAGCATTTTGTTCAGGACTAATACACTCATTGAGACACACTTTCAATCTGTTAGCCAGTAACTTAGCAATGATTTTGTACAGAGTGCCACACAAACTGATAGGTCTATAATTAGATAAACACTCTGGATACAGACATTTAGGAATCAAAGTTACAATTGTATGGTTCCAATTTTTCAGTAACACCCCAGAGGAGAAAAAAGATTTAATGGCATTACACACATCCTTAGAAATCAGGTGCCAAAAATGTTGAAAGAAAGATGCATTCATACCATCTTCACCCGGAGCTTTGTCAGGAGGTAAGCTGAAAACCACTCCCTTAATCTCTTCATCCTCAATAGGCCTGATTAGCAGAGAGTTCATATCCTCAGAAATGGAGTGAGTGATATGTTGCAGGCAGTAATTCCCCTCCTGAGAACCCTCAGATTGAAAGAGATTAGAGTAAAAGTCTGTGATATGAGTAACCAAAGCCCCTTTCACCCTCACACCTTTCCCCTGCTTGATTAATTAGAAAATTTATAGAATTTCTCCTTCTTCTCTGGGCCACAGTAGCATGGAAAAACTTTGAGTTACAGTCCCCAGCCTTCATCCACATTGCTCTCGATTTCATTCTCCAGAACATCTCCTCCTCCTTGAAAGCTTTATCTAGGTCAGCTTTGGTGATCTCCCAATCCTCCCAGTTTCGATTTCCCCCCTCCCTTCTCATCTCCTCAATCTTCAAAGTCAGTTTTCGAATTGCTTCCTCAGAATTCCTTCTCAACGGTTTCCTCCATTCCATCAGAGCCATTCTTGTTGCCTTCACCTTCTGATGTACCTGGTACATAGGTGTTCCATCCATCTGAGTAGACCACCCTCTTTCCACAGCCTGGCTTATACCCTCCATCTTAGTCCAGCTACTATCAAATAAGAACCGTTTTTTATTAAAGACTACTCCCTTATCAGTATTCAATAGTAACACATTATGATCTGATGCACATCTGTAGAAATTTGATACTTCCATCTGTGGGAACCTACTAGACCATTCCAGCGAAGTAAACACTTTGTCCAGCCTTTCCTCAACATAGCCCTCAACATCTCTATTATTTCCCCATGTGAAGAAAGCTCCTTTCTGCTCAGCCTCTTGCATCCCCATTCTCATGATAAAATCCCTGAACCCCATAAAGCTAGCTTCTGACCTTCTTCTTCCCCCTCTCTTCTCCTCATTGCTAACTATGTCATTCCAATCCCCAGCCATGGCCCATATATCCCCCCATGATGACTGCTTCTCCTCTAAAAACTCCCACTGATTCATTCTACTGCCTCTATCAGTACTCATGTAAACAAAAATTAGCCAAATCCACCCAGTTGAATCAGCCTCCTTCACTTCTACTTGACAGCAAAACTCATTACCTATCACCGTTCTCACTTCAGTGTTCACATCCCACATTACCAATAACCCCCCTCTTGTCCCTTCAGGCTCCACAAGATACCATCTATTCTCAAAGCCCAACTTCCTACACACAGTCCTTGTAAATTTAGCAGATTTCTTAGTTTCAGATAGAAATATAATATTAGGGTGGTGGATTCTCCTTGAATCCTTGATTTGGGAAACTGTACAGGGCCCACCCAGCCCTCTACAGTTCCACACCATAGCCCTCATTGGTCACCTTGGGGCCATTCAAGGCTGGCCTTCTCCACCTCTGAATTTCCCTGGCATTTTTCCACTTTTGGTTTTTTGCTTTTAGACACTTCACTAGGATCCACCATGACCTCCTTCCCCTTCCCACTGACTTCTCTAATTCTCTTTTGTAATTTAGTATCATCAGTGGCTTTCTCTTCCTCACATTGCCTCTTCAACCTGCCTGAAGTAGCAATCTTTCTCCTCCATGTAGCTCCCTTAGTGGTCTTAGCTTCCCTCTGATCACTACTCAATTGGAAATCACCTTGGTCCTCTCTTTGAATAGATTCTGCTTCCTTTAAAACCAAAGCATTTCTTGTAGAACTCACCCTGACCACACTGGATTGATCCTCTTGTGCAGGCTCCTCTTCAATAATAGCAAGGCACAGCTGCATCTCTTCACCACCCTTTTCTTGTTCTACCTCCTTCTCCTCCTCCACTATCTCCTGTATCACCCCTCCTCTCCCTTCCTCAATCTCCATTTGGGTCCTCTGCACATTAGGTTGAGTGCTAGCCTCCACATTGGACCCAAATTTTGAGTTCTGCTGTGGCCCACTTGTTCTTGCTCCTGAGCTCCCAGAGAAACTGCTCCTCCCCCCACCTGGGAATTCATTTGCTTTGATCCATTCCTCATATTGGCCTTCTGCTAGGCTATTGTTTTCAATATCTTGTAGCCTCTCTTGACATGATCTATCCAGATGACCTATTCGGCCACAGTAGTAGCACAAATTTACCAACTTTTCATACTTGAACACTACCCTCACCCTTTGATCTCCAAGCTTCACATTTGTACATCGAGGCACCGGCTCTTTTAGATTAAGGATGACCAGAAGTTTAAGGTAACTGCCCATATCACCACCCGCTTTACATATAGTCACATTTCTGACATTCTTGAAAACTCCACCAATTTTCATTCCTACCTCTGTACACATCCAATTGAGAGGCACATTATAGACTTGGACCCAGATATTCAATTCCTCAAAGCAAACATGGTTCTTTGTTAGTCCTGGCATCCATTCCTGAAGTATGAGATACTGGTTCTCAAATAACCAGTTGTGACCTGCCGCAACTTTGTTCTTATCTTCAAGGGAACTGAATATGAACTGGAAAAAATTGACACTGAGCTCCTTCACTTCCAACGTCTGTTGAATTCTCCAGATTGCACCCATTGCTCGCTTGATTCCCAGAAGTCCAGCCCTTCGGTCCCCTACCAGTTTCCCAAATAAACTCCTGCCACACTCTTCCTCACTAGACTTGATATCATCTACCCTAATTTCAATGTCACCAGCTTCTTTATCCGATAATGAGAACTTCTTCATTTTTGACAAAACCTCATCTCCTAACCCTTCCCCCGTACACGCTTCCATAACTACTGAAACCACCAAAACAAACCCTAACCCCCCCAAATTGAAAACCAGTGATTTACACAGCAACACACACAACCACTAAAACTAGACAATCCTCACCCAAGGAAATGAAAATCTCAAAAAGATAATCCCCCCATCCCAAAGAGATAATCGCCCGCTCTCAAAGAGAGAATTTTTTGAATCCGAATGATTCAAATATCACCAGAGTTGATCAATAAAAATATGAAATGTATTTAATTCTACCATGTAACTTAAATTTATGCAAAAATAAGAAATTGTAGTAATAATACAGGACAGGAGTAGTCATTTCTGATAGACTATACATTATGGTCCCACAAAATCACATCATTGTCATACCAAAATGGAAAAGCATTACTTTTCTTTCTTCATTGTATTACACAAAATTTTAACACATTTTTCTCATTATTTCATCTTTTACTAAAAAACACTTCATTTTTAACCTTTTCAATTTCATTGATTCATATTTTCTAATACAATGTTTAAGTTAAGAATCAGACATTATTGCATATATGTATGTATAAAATATATTATTCATCACTGATATAATTATAAATATCAATTACAATATCGCTAATCTCTAATTATAAATATCAATTACAACTATCAGCTCTTGGATTATTCTAAGCTGAATAAGCTGCTCTTCTTTCATAAGAAATCTCTATAACATCGTTATCACTTTATACTTTATAGTATAATTATTACTTCATTTCTTTTATCAATATAGAAATTTCAATCAAATGGAAAATATTCAATCGTACAGCAGGGTCAGGTTGTATATATTTTCTAATTTATTCTTTTATCTTCAGTTAAATATTTTTTTATTTTCATTCATCTTGCTTTTTTATCATTACTCATATTATTTACTAATTTTTTTCTTAAAAAAAAAGTTCAAGATAATTATAAAATTTACTATTCTTCTACCTATATATATATATATTTATAAGTTCCAACGTTAGCTTCTACTATTATTACTTTTTATATCACAATAACTTTATATTAAAATTTTTGTTAATTTTTTCACCAAAATATATTTACTCAAATGAAAATGTATGCAATTGCTCCTTAACAAATTCATTTATTTCTTCCAATACTTAGATGATGCTTGGATACACAAATTCTCAAAACAATTCAAACTTTTTTAAATTAATTTTTTGTTTTACTCAACTCCATTATTCTTAATATTATCAATATAATTAATAATAAACAATTAATTATTCTTACACACAATATTAACTTTAATTTACTATTCATCAACTTACATAATTTTAACTAACCATCACTTTATATATCTCTCTCCTAATTTTATATCAAATTAACTTTAGTTATTTTATTTTAAATATTATTTTAATATACTCACTCACAACTAACTATACCACAATTTTCAAAATTAATTAAACCAAACTAAGAAATCCAAACATCCTTGATGGGATGCTATTTGGTTTTGATTGAATTTTTGGGTTTGATTAATTTTGAAAAAAAATAGTATGGTTAGTTGTTAGTGAGTATATTAAAATAATATTTAAAATAAAATAATTAATGTTGATTTAATGTAAAAGTAGGAGAGATATGATTTGAAGTGATGATTAGTTAAAATTATGTTAGTGGATGAATATTCAATTAAAAGTTGATGTGTTGTGTAAAAATGATTGATTAATAGTATTGATGATATTGAGATTGAGTTAAAGTTAGAGTTAAAACCATCTGCAGCGCTGCTAGATCATGTGTCTTTTTGCGCTAAAATAGCGCAGAACACGTCTCCAACACAACGCTAGATGGAAGAGATGAATAGTGTTGCGCCAAATGTGACGCAACACTGTAGCACCTGCGCTACATTTTTTTTTTTCTTTTTTTGCATTTTAATGTAATATTAATGCTAAATAATTTTGTGCTTTTTATTTGTTGATGTATTGTAATTTTATTTTGTAATTTTTTAATATTAAAAATGATACCATATGAATAAAAAATTAACACATTCAAAACAAGTAGATTTCATTAAAATTAAAAATTTATATACGATTAAATATACACATATATATACTAATTTATTTGAAATAAAAAATAATATATTTGATGTAGAGGTAAATGTAGAGATAATGACTGGAGATGAATGTTTAGCACTACTCTAGAATAGAATAAAGTCTGCGTTAGAGTAGAGATAAAGGCTAGAGATGGAAGAATTGTTGAGTTTAAATGTTTGAATTTTCTTAAAATTTTCTGTATCCATCAAATAAGGCCTTAATAAATTTATTGGGAAAAGAAATACGTAACATTGGGACATGTATATTCACAGTGACTCTAGTATGGAGGTACAAAAGATATCATTTAGTCGACGCCACCCGTGCGGGTGGTGCCCATTTTGTGCAAAGGCCAATAAAATATGGCCAAGTTGCAATTCTTTTGCTATCTTCACACAACAATTTGCTAAAAGCAAAATAAACATAAAAATAGCTAATGAAAATACTAATAAACCTCATAAAATAATTATTAGAAAAAATATTTTAAAATTATGAGTAATCCACCAAAAGTCTCGGAACAAATAGAAGCACTTATAGAAATAGTACAAAAGAACCAATTAGAAACATTTGAAAAATTAGACGAAATAAAAGAAATAATAAGAGAACAACAAGATTTAGTACAAAAAGAAAAAACACGGAAAAGAGTATTTAAGCCGATTCAGATAGAACCACCAACAAGTTCTAATGGATGATATAGATAGGTTAACTCAGTTATTAGAAAAATGAAATATTGAAGAAACTAGAATGGCAAAAATAGATGATGAGGATAAACAAGGAATAATTTATGGAATAGATAGTGAAGATGAAGATGAGCCAACATTTAATATGACTGATCAGAAATCTTATACAACACCGCCACTATCACCAAAACGACCTAGAACAAATAATAATGAAGCATCTACTTCACATAATAATTATGTAGAAAGTAGTTTCAGAGATTTTATATATAGAAATGATAATAGTTATCATCAAGAAAAAATAAAGAAAAATATTCCACCAGCATATTTAGAAAAAGAAAGAAATTTATCTAATGGAATATTAAATATAGATTGTGCAACTAATGCAGAAGATTTAATAGTCACTTGGACTAATCAATTAAAATTATTAGTTCAAACTAATGATTCAATGATAAATGGAATGACATTAATCGATTTTGTTAATTATATAAGATATAAAACATCTGGAGTATTATTTGATTATCTAGAAAATACTCAAATATTATTAAATCTTGAAGCCAATGGTTCGGAAACAGGAGCAGAATATAAAATAGGAGCCTTAAAAGAATTAGCAAAAGATTTGTTAAAAGAATTTTTAGGAATTACAGGACAAGAATCAAAAGAAACACAAAAAGATAAGGTAGTTAGATTTCTAACAAATATGAAGCTATGCAATATATGCTACATAGAAAATTTTTTCTGTCAAGTAAGAGAGAATTTCTATAAAATTAAGGATCGGTCAGGATTAGTACAAATAATTGAGAGTAAACTTAAATATGAGATGAATAAATATATTCAGAAGAAAATTAGTGAAATAAAAGAAGAAAAAACTCTATGAATTTTAGAAAAATATGCAAAAGAATATAGAGATGAACTTTGTATAAGGAAATTAGAACATCATGAAATGACTAAGGTCGATTCAAGATGTTGTAAACAATTAGAAAGTGTACCACAAGAATTTGGTTGTTATAACCCATACAAAAAGAAAAGATATCATAGATACAATAAGTTTAATAAACGATATAGACCAAGAAGATATAAGACATTTAGAAAACCGTGGAAACCAAAATATAAAGGAAAGTTTAGAAAACAAGAAAATACTTAGGAAAACCTAAATATTGTCCTAAAGGTAAAAAGAATTGTAGATGTTGGAAATGTCAAGAAATAGGACATTATGCAAATGAATGTCCTAAAAATATGCCAGAAAAAGAAAAGAAATTAAAAATGATATTTTCTTTAGGTTATGAACCTATAGAAGAAGAATACGAAGAAGGAAAACTATTAGACTTTGATATATATGATTTAGAATCAGAGACAGATAGTGATTTAGAAACATCAGAAGATGAGTAAAAACAGTTCATTTATAAAAGTTAAATTATTTAATAGATTTATACTAGCTTATATAGATACAGGAGCAACGATATGTCTAGCAAAAGAATCCATATTACCCAGTAAATATTGGAATAAATTAGATAAACCAATTATAGTTAGAATTGCAAATAACAAAACAATAAGTATTGATTATAGAGCAACAAACTTAGTATTGTTAATAGAAGAAAAACGATTTCCCTTACCAAGTCTTTGTAAACAAAATACAGGTTTACCATTAATAATTGGAAATAATTTTCTTAAGTTATGCAGTCCGTTTATTCAAAGATTAAATTGTATAAGTCTTAGATGTCCACAACTAGATACACAGTCTAGTAAAATAATTACTACAGAAATATATAATACATCTTCTTTCATAAGGGGGGAGATATTAAGAAAAGTTTCATTTCAAATTTATAAAGTAATAAGTATAACACTAGAAGAACATGTTAATCAACTATTAGAAAATATATGTAGTCAAAATCCATTAGATCCAAATAAAAACACGAATAACATGATAGTAAAAATAGAACTTATAGATCCTAGCAAAGAAGTCAATGTGCCAAATAGAATACCATATACAGAAAGAGATGTTAAGGAATTTCAAGAAGAAACTACTAAGATGTTAGAAAATGGTATTATACAACCTAGTACAAGCCCACATAGTGCACCAGCATTTTACGTAGAAAACCATAATGAATTAAAAAGAGGAAAACGAAGAATGGTTATAAATTACAAAGAAATGAATAAAGCTATTAAAGGAGATGCATATAAGTTGCCAAGACAAGATTATATTTTTAGTCGAATTAAAAAGGCAAATTGGTATAGTACATTAGATGATAAATCAGAATATTGGCAATTAAGGTTACATGAAGAAACTAAACCCTTAACAGCATTTAGTTGTCCACCTCAAAACCACTACGAATATAATGTAATGCCATTTGGACTTAAACAAGCACCTAGTATATATCAGCGATTTATGGATAATAATCTTAAAGGATTAGAATCAATAAGTCTTACTTATATAGATGATATAATTGTTTTTACACAAGGATCAAAAGAAGATCATCTAAAAGAACTTGCAAAAGTTTTATTACAGTTAGGTAATAAAGGAATTATTTTAAGTAAGGAAAAAACAAAAATTTGCAAAAGAGAAACAGAATTTTTGGGAATGAAAATAGTCGAGGGAGGCTATATTGAACCTCAAAAACATTTACTTGAAAAAATACATCAGTTTTCAGATCAGCTTCAAAACAGAAATCAAATTCAAAAATTTCTTGGATGTTTAATATATATTGGAGAAAAAGGTTTTATAAAAAGTCTTGCAAAAGAAAGAGAGTTACTACAAAAAATGATTTCAGAAAAAGTACCATGGAAATGGACAGACAATGCAACTAGAGCAGTACAGTCCTTAAAAAGATTATGTACTCAATTACCACGACTTTACCTACCAAAACCTAGTGATTTACTTATTTTAAACACTTATGCAAGTCAGGATACTTGGGGAGCAGTCCTTCAAGCAATTCCAGATGCATATGAAGAGTTTAATAAGTTTATCGCAAACAACAAACCACGAAGGATGACTAAAGATAGTTTGGATGAAAATAGTGAATCTAATGATTCTATGTAATTAGTATTGGGAAAAACCAATGGAAAGCAATTACTGTTATCCAAATGGGTATCAGGAACGTTTAAGCAAGCAGAACGCAATTATTCAACACATGAAAAAGAAACATTAGCTTTTATAAATGCTTTGGAAAAATTTAAACTTGATTTACAACCAGTTAAATTTATTTTTCAAACAGATAGTTTATATACAAAAGATTTTACAAAATATCGAATAAAAGAATCTTACAACAAAGGTAGACTTTTAAGATGGAGTTTGAAAGCACAACAATTTGATTACATATCTGTATATATTTCAGGAAAAGAAAACTATTTAGCAGATACATTAACCCGAGAATGGAAGCACTCAAACCAGTCTTAGAAGATAGTCTAAAAATGCTGAAAAAGCAGGTAGAAGAGCTCTTTGAGCAGATAAAGAAAAAAGAAAAAGAAATCAGCAAGATAAAAAGTCATACTATTTGAAGAAAAAGGCAAAGAAGAAAAGAAAAATGAAAATGCAGAAACATCAAAAGAAAAAGAAATAAATGAAGAAAAAGAAAGACCTCATTTTGATGAGGAAGAATGAACAAAGAACCATTATGTAATATTTACAGGTCCTAATCAAGGGATATTTTCCCAATGGAGTCAAGCAGCCATGTTTATAACAGGACAGAATGTTATACATAAAAAATTTTCTGGCCTGTTTGAAGCAAAAGAAGCGCTAGCACAGTTCAAAACAAGCTATGCGGGAAAAGCACAATCACCGGCTACAGCAGCACAGAAGCAAATGCCTATATTAGGCAAGGTTCCAAATATCAGACCACTTACAATTGGAAGCATACATTCTAAACAACAAAAAGAAGAGATGACCAAGCTGACCAAAAATATTTTTGACCATGAATTCAAGTTTGTGGTTAATTATACAGATGAAGATAAGCAGACAAGCATTTACCCAACTGATGGTCTATACCTTGGACCAAAAGCAATTGCTCTACCAGAGGCAGATCCAATGAAAGTATACATGATGTTTCAATCAGGATTACTGAGTTGTATTTATTTCAGGGATACAAATATGTACCAATACTTCCCAACTAACATCAAGAAGGCAGTTTCCCAATATTGTAAGCACGTACTCGGGAAAAAAGAAGGATTCATGAAGATATTTGCTACCACACCAATTTTTGGAGAGGGGGAGAACTCACATGAACTAATACAACCAGCAATCCAGTTTTGCCAAATTGGAATAAGCAATGGTAACTACCCAGACATTGGACAAGCAAAACATGAAGATGAACTAATCCAGTTCCTTAACAATTATGTCATAATTCTAAACAAAGGCATTAAGATAAAGGGACGGATTAATTATGCTACAAAGTCCATTATCATCTGGAGCATGCAAGCAAGAGATCCAACGGAGTTAGATATCAAGTTACTTAATAAGTATCTGGATACACTAATAAAAATACAACTTGAGATTCCAGAAATAATTAAGAAAGAAATCTGCATCAGATTACAGAAGGAATTCACAGAAGATCACATTTGTGAATTATGCAATCCATAATCACAAGGAAAATTTGAACCTATCCAGGAATGATGTAAGCGCTTACGTCAGAAGGCAAATAATGCAGATAATAGACAATAGTGGAGGATCCCACCTCCAAATAATGGAGCAGATAGTGGACGAGATAGTGGACAATAATGGAGGATCCCACCTCTTTTTGAAAGTTGTCTTGTTGTAATAGATAGGTCATAATGCACTATGTAATGGGATGGTGAGTCACCACCCACACCCACTTTATCTCCACTAAGAACTTATTATGTAAAGGTTTCGGCCATGAGAAGCCAATTGTAAAGAGGCAGAGTTATATCTCTCGCCTATAAATAAGTGTCTCAAACTTCATTTGAGGACACAACAATTCGAAATAAAATTACTTCTTAAAAATACTCTTTCTCTCTCTAAAAGGTTTTCATGCTTTCATATATAATAAGTTTCTAAATACTTAGTAGATATAAGAAGAAAGATTAAAGGTGTTAGTTGATTGAGCAATAGTTTCTTTGGAGCACTGAAAGTTCTGAGAAAAGTCGAAGCTGGTATGCGTCAAGGCTATTAAATCCAGAATTGTGTTGAGAACAGGCGGAATCAGGTAACTCTCTTAAATCGAGTACTTTTATATCTATCTTGTTAATAATTGTTATTGATTTCTTAGTTTCCCATGGATATAAATGATTTTTGGTATATGCCATATAGAGAAATATATAAAGATATAAATCGTCTCAAAGCATTAATAAAACAAATTGCTTCATTAACAAAAATGTTAAAAGAAAATGAACAAATGTTATTCAACCTAGTAAAAATTTATGCACCTAAAGAACATTCAGTAGAAGATCATTTTCGAATATGCGATAATATTACTTCTTCAAATAATAGGATTAAAGAGTTAATAAAGAAAGCTGAGTACCAAGCATTTAGTGTAAGTGTTCAAATAAGACTAAGAATTCTAAATATAAGATAATAAAAGACAAATAATGGATAACGAATATCATGTTATAGAAAATATAGAAGAACAAGAAATTTATTTATCAGACATATTATTAGATAAAAAGGTAGTAACAAAAGTAAAAAATAAAGGAAATTTAGATTTAGAAAAGAAAGAAGGAATAAATAATAGTATATTAGAAAAATTAAATAGAAAAAATATAATACATTATGGAATAATGAATGGAGAACAACCAATTAGAATAGAACAAGCAAATTATAATTTTCAAGCACCCTTAGTTGAAATAAATCAAATAGAAAAGAGATTAGAAAAAATAAAAGAAGAAGAAAGAAAAAAGATAAGTTATATACACATAAATACAGTACAAATAGTATTACGATCTACATTTATAGAAGGAATAAAGACACCCGTTAATATAAAAGTTGAAGATAATAGAATTATGCATAAAGAATCTAGAAAGCTAGGAGAAATAGAAGGAGATTTAGGGTATGGAGTAATTAAATTTAATATATCATTACAATTTCCTATACCATTATCAACTAAGAAAATTAATAACTGCATAGGAATAATATGTAATTTTCAAGAAAAAACATTAATGGAATCAGGAGATATACCTATGGTTGTTTGTTACAGAATAGCTTATGCATTAAGTAATAGTAGTTTAAGTATGAATTATCAAAATCAAGAAAGAATATATACGCAAAAAAATATTTAATGAAACCAGTACCATTATTAAAAATGATAGAATTCAAAAGGAATTCTTAAGAGAACATAGTAGACGATCATTTAGTAATCTAGGAAAACTAAGTGAAAATAATTTATTAAAAATTTAAGAAATTGAAGAACCTCATAGTAGCAATAGTTTATATAAAGGGGATATAGAAATAGAAAAATTAAATAAACAGGTAAATGAGTTAAGCTCATTAGTAATAAATCTAAATAATAAAATATAATTTGTAGTAATGGATAAGAGAGATATAAATCTTGAATTAAATGAATTAAAACGAAGGGAAATCAAAGAAGTAGATTATTTAATAGAAAAATCAATTCAATATTCATATATAAACAAGGACGAACAAAAAATAAAACAGATAGAATATGATATACAAAAATATAAGAAAAAATTTAAGAAATTACATAGAATAGGACCACCTAAAACAATAATATAAATGACTTAAAGAAGAAAGTATACAAGGTTAAATATATACAAAGTAAAGTTATAAAGATATACAAGGTTAAAATATGGTATCAGAGCCTGGTAACAGGTGAAATAATTAACTAAATGCAACAAATAGATTGGTTAAATGCATTTTTAGCAAGACGTAAAACTCTTGAAAAGAAAATTGCAAATACAGCACCGCATTCTGAAATACATGAAAAACACATAAATTATTGGAAAGATAAGCTTGAATGTATAAATTTAGCTATCCAAATTTTAGAAACAAACAATAGAACCTATTCAAGATCAGAAGAACAATTCTTTGAAAAATGTTTAGATCCTTGGAGATACAAAGAATAGAGAACATAAGATAAAAATGAGTACACTAAAAATTTATTTGGACATAGAATGGGAAATTCAAAATATAAAAACAGAAATAACAAGATATGCTTATTTACATGATATTACAAGTGAAGAATTTTATTATGATATAATAATGATATGTGAAAAACAATTAAAAAGATTAAGAAATCTACAAACACAAGTAACTATTGCATAAAATGGTATATTAAAAATAATAATGAACATTATTCTTAATAATGGAAAAAAGACTAATAGCACTCCAATGGGTGCCACCCTCGCGGGTGGCATCGAGTGAACCAAAAGATATATATAGACTGCCAAAATACATCATAATAAATGGATGTAGCAGTAAATAATTACTTTTTGACTGATGGATCAAAATAAATTTAGAGAAGTTGGCTTCACACGGAAGCTAACTCAACTCAAAGTCCTCTCCTCACTCTCGTCTCTATATATATGTTGCTCTTCTCACCTTTTGGGTAAAAAAATCATAACAAAAGCTGCTATAACCGATATTTATCTTTTAAAGGTTAATTGAGAAGCGGATACAAGTTCTCAAAATGCCGAGAGCTAAATCATATGCGCATCTTGGTCTCTTACTGCTCTTTATTCAGTTCAGTCATATTTATTTTTACATTTGTTTAACATCCTAAAATTTCATGCTCTAACTAAAATTTAAATGGAAAATCCTACCGCAAGCTTCATCTCCCCAACATATACAACCTAAATGCAAATCAAGTTTTCCTCTCTCCTATTAGGGATGTATATAGTAAATATTAAGAAAATAAGTGAATTAGTATAAATATTATTACACTAATGTCCAAACTACAAACACAAGCTACAGCAAGTGTATGCACATCAAATAAAATACCTCCATCCTTGTCATATGGTGTTACCAGTGTGTGTTACAAAGGACTTACTTCCTAGTGAACATAAGAAAATTTAAGTTTGATGGTTCCACATTGAAAACCAAATAGCCAAATAACGGTTCTAAAAATTGACTTAATTGAGACTTATAAAGCCAAGGATTTGAAGTTAGTAATTCAAAAAGATACTTATCTTGGTTTCTCCTTGTCTTTCCCCATGGCAATGTAAATGTCTGAAAGAGGAGAACACAAGGACTGATCTCAGACAACATATCATCCATTAGGACAGCAAAAGGGTTTAAGTAGACCTTTCTTTCCAAAAATTGTTTCTTGTACTGAAAACTGTTATCAAGGTTCATAGTCATACTGAATCCACTATGACCCCCTCATGGATAGTACAGTAGTTGGCTTATAGCATCTGATCACTACTCCAAAACTTCAAAACTAGTTGAGAGTTAAACACTTTAGGGGCAAGAGTATTAGATACATATATGTCTAAAGGCAGTAATAGAGTTGTATACGAGCCGAGCCAAGCCCGAATACTTGATACTCGCACTCGGCTCAAACTTTTTTCGAGAGCTCGAGAATCCTGTAAATTGTATTTTTTGTTCTTTCTAGTAAAAATTCAAATGTACCTAGAATAAGAAAATTACACATAGGCAAAAATAATAACTCAATCACAATTCCAAAATAGCAGAAAATCCAAAACATAATATGAAGTCCAATCATTCAAACATAAATACTACAAAACATAAGTTTAAGTTCCATTCTCCAAACAAAAATATTACAAAACATTCAAGGAATAAAAAGACAACCAAATTTGAATACATATTGTCCAAATTGAGTACCACAAATTAAAAAGGTTTCATTGCCCAAAAACATCCATTGCAAAAAGGTTTCCATGCCCAAAAACTAGCAGGTCTGCCACCTGATCAAGTTTGAGGAAGTTCAACTTCATGATATGTTGATGATTCAGAAACATCCATTGTATCCTACAAAAATAAAAATAAAAAGTCACTATACCAACACAAAATCAGATATAAAAAGGTGAAAAATTCATTATAAAAACAATATAAGAATGTTTATTACACTTCGACGAGGTCTAGTTTTCAACCCATAATGATTCCTTATCCAGTCATTACCACAAAGGGAGTACTTGCACAGTATCGACCCACAAAGAAGCTCGCTGATCGTCAATTACTCGACCACCAGGTAGACTCGGAGGCCACAGTTGTACAGAAAGAATGTCACATGCCATTTTTTATTATATTGGAAATCTCAGACGTTCCCCCTTCCACCATGCTAAAAAATCAAGATTAGCAGACGCATCACAAATGTATCTACCTGGTACAAATCCAAATCTGGTTTTTCTGGGAGGGCTCTATCAATTCACTCACATGCAACATAAACTTTTCCCTACCAGTGAGAACATGAACTCCAGGTTTCTTACCTCCACTTGAACTGAAGAGCCAATCTCATTTTTTTTTTTCGCTTTACCTGCTTCTTTGTTGGTTCTTCGGCACAAGACAATATATGAGATTCCACATATTCATCATAAAGCTCATATAGAAGCACAATAATATCAGCAATTTTTTCCACAGCGTTTACTTCACCATAAATTATCAAAAAAGCATGATTAATAAGTACCATTTTATAGCTCGGATCTAGAATAGCACCAAATGACAACAACACGTTACACTCTCCCCAATATTTATCGAATTTCAATGCCATATCCGAGGCCATAGCCCTTATGTGCTCAGATTCATCTAAAGCCTTTTCTGTTAGCAGCTCTTTAACCCTATAAAGCTCCACAAGGAAAAGATTAGAGGTTGGATAGTCGGATCCCGAAACCATGTTAGTGATTTCATAAAAGATACCAAGAAATTTGCACACTTCTTCCACTTCGGACCACTCGTATTCATCTGGAACATAACTAAACCAAAGGTCAATATCCCTATACCTCGGAAAAACATTCTTAAACTCTAAAGCTGAGGCCAACATGAGATATGTGTTATTCCATCTAGTTGTGCAATCCAAAATCAACTTTCTAGAAGGGCACTGCAATTGTTTTGCAATTTTTGCAAATAAAATGAGGCGCGACTTTGAATTATTCAAGTACTTTATCCCATCTCTAACGACATCAACCACATTTCCAATGTTCTTCAAACCATCTCACATTAAGTATATGAGCACAACACCTCACATGAAATATTTTTCCATCAATACTTAATTTCTTCTTAAAGCAAAATCCTCTTTAAGTCTCTTGATACACAAATCATTATAGGTTGTCGACGCTTAAGCTACAAATTTTGTTCTGAATCTCCCAATCAATGAAACACTTACTAAATGCATCAGCTATAATGATTCCTGTATGTGGAGGAGGTACAAAGTTCAAAACACATTTTTGCAACACCCAATTAGAATCAACAAAATGCCCCGTCACAACCATGTATTGAATTTTTTGACCAGATTGCCACAAATCGGTAGTTATAGAAACCCGACTAGCACCCTTTAAGAGAACTTTCAGCTTTCTTGTTTCTATCTGATAAGTTGTATAACAATCTTCTTTTACCGCTGACGGGTAATCTTCTTATAAAATGGGGTTGCAGCTTTCATGAACTTGTTGAAAACATAATGGTACATCATAGAAAATGGATACTCATGCACTAATATCATATGAGATGCAAGCTCTCTCACCTTTGCATGATCGTATGAGAAATTGGTAACAGAAGTGATACCGTCAGTTTGTCCTTCTGAAAACGACAAAACCTGTTGCGTCATTATGTTTGGAACTCCAGAGTTCAATTGACTTTGTAGACATGATGCTAGATGACGCTTGTGTTGAGATGTAGTTCCAGTTGCACTCTTTGAAAACAATGAGCGACAATGCAAGCATTTCACTTTCTCTGTTCCATTCTTCATCATTACGACTTCCATATTATCCCACACCGTTGACTTTTTTCCTCGTTTTCTTTTTCTCAAAAAGTTTATCTCCACCTTCACCTTCCTGGTTGGTCTGCTCTTTGTCTTCGTCTATAATTGCAAGCTTCCTCACTCATCACGTCTGGATTTTCTTCAATGTCAACTTCATTCATTTGCTCCATACCAATACTTGGACATGAACCTTGATTTGAACTGAAAAGGGGGCTGGACATACCTGTTGATATGGTGAGACATGAATACAGTTATAAAGCAAAAACTATGATTTCAATGACTCAGACCACATTACAAAATAAAAATCAATATTCAACCACATTCTATAAAGGATAGAAAGTAGAAATAAACATGAAATTGAACAAGTGCTTGTGACTGAGGAATTTAAAGTTTGACAGCAACTCAAAATCTCAAATTTCCATCCAAATTCACTAATTACTTAACCTGATTTTTTTACTAATTGCTCTAAGAAAAGAAAAAAAAAAAAGAATTGAAAGTGAGACATGAAAGTCGCAAAAAAACGGATCTTTCAAATGCTTTTACTTCAAACTTATGGTTATACTTCAATGCACAAATCTGGTGTTTTCTAAAAAGCACATTTTTATAAGAGACTTATTCAGTGAAGTTCTCAATTTGCTTCAACATCTTTAGAATCGAGTCTTTCGGTGTTTCTGTCTCCTATAACTATAACTATAACTATAACTATAACTGAATGATTTGACATCTATCAAAGAAGAAACATAATCTTGCATATGATTTACACATCCTCCCTTAAATAAAAGCTAGCAACTCAGAGCAAACACATCCACTGTCATCAGTACTACAAACTCCCAAAACAAACTAGTTTAAGAATCACATTTTCGGCTGAAAGGAGAAATAAAGGCGTAAATAAACAACAGCATGATTTTCAAACTAAACATCGCATTATCTAACTTTCCAGAGTCAATATTCGAAAAGAAAGCTCGATATAGACCTTGAGGAGCCAAAGCTTGAAACTTTATACAGAATCCTCCAAAAACAATTTAAACCCGACAAAGTTTTCAAGTATTTACTATTTAGATACAAATAAATACAAATAAACCTCAAAACTATTAAGAAATCACAGAAATTATTTGAAGCTCAACCAAAAACCCACTATTAAGTTTAATGAAAATTTGACTTACCACTTTCCGGCCAAATAACAGAGATCCCTGAACTCAGAGGCGTTAGGCGTGGTATCCGATGAGGGGTTGAGGTGTCCGGCCAAAAGAACAAAAATCCGACGACGGGTTGAGGCGGTGCCGCAGACTCCGCAGTGGAGATACCACAAAGGCGTCGGGGTTTTTGTATTGACGGGATGCGAAATTGAAAATGATGACGGGATGAGTAATTAAGGATGACGACGGGATGAGGAATTGAAGATGCAAAATTGAGGACGATTGGATGAAGAAGGGATGAGGAACTGAGGTTTGAGGCTGAAGAATTGGGGAATGAGGATGACCGTGGTATCTGATTCTAATGTAGTGAAAATGTGAATTGAAAAATGAACTTAAGAAATAAGGGTAAATGAAGGGACAAAGTAAAAGTTAGGAAATTACATAAAAGACTGAGCTTTAACAGGTAGATAGCGAGCCGAGCCGGTTCGGCTCGTTAATGAAACGAGCCTCTCATAGAGCTCGAGCTCGACTCGTTTACCAAATGAGCCGAGCCGAACTCGAGCCTTAACGAGCCGAGTCAGGCTCGTTTAATTTAACAGTAAAATTACTTACATGTTGGCCAATATGATATTGCACAGGTAATCCATAACCCCTTTTCTATGCTAGTTATCAAGTTGAAACAAGATTACTAAAAGCTAGCAGATGAGGACAGGACAAAACATTTGTCACAGTAGCCCCTTGCTACGTGATAGAATCCACAGAAAATCACACTCTTGCTAATGCATGTCACTAGAAGAAAAGTGTAGCACACAGGCAGACACAAGGAGTTGAACTATGTGAATTACTCAGGCACAATAGATGTATACATAATCATATGTAAAAAGTTCACTCTTTGCATAAATATTTGATTGAATGTCGAAAAAAGAATCCAGAGATACTTGAAAGGTGGCATACATTTTGATAAACATTTTAATAATAATAATAATCGTATATTATGTATCCATTGTCCATTGCAAATGGAGCTGGAAGAGTCATTGTTGACAATTCTCCTGGCATATGCTAATAATGGACTAGATCAAAATGGCTCAATTAAATTCTAGTGCTTCTTCTATTAGTGAAGTTTCTAGAAAAAAAAAATATCAAACGGCGCAAAGCACCTTGGGTCGCTACGGAAACAGCCTCCTTGTATAATTACAAGGGTAAGGTCTGCGTACAACTGGCCCCCCCAGACCCCAACCTGTTGGGAATATACTGGGTATGTTGTTGTTGTTGTTGTTGTATATTATGTATCCCATTCCTACCTAAGTGCGCATTAATAGTAAATTATGTAATAGGTTAATTATGTCTTGTTTTGTGGTGCGCCTATCGGCATGGCTTGGATTTTTATGGCTTAATGCTATTGTGTATGTTTTGTTTGTGATGCAATGAATGGTAAGTTAATATTATATGCAGTCTATTTCTGCTACTGCTTTTGTCGTTTGACTCTTACTGCTCTTTATTCAGTCATAATTATTTTTTACATTTCTTTAACAACCTAAAACTTCATGGTCTAACTAGAATTTACCATCCTTCAATTTGGTGAACTAATAAACAATCTTCCAGCAAGCTTCATCTCCAACATATACAACTATGCAAATCAAGTTTTCCTCTGTGCTGCAACTACCAGGGATGTATAGAATAAATAAAAAAAAGCAAGTAAATAAATAAATTAGCACGAGTATATTGTTACACTAATGTTCAAACTTCAAACACATGCTACAACAAATGTCTTGCATACCATAAATTAAACCTCCATTATTGCCATATTTCGTGTTACCAGCGTGTAACAAAAGACTTACTTCCTAGTGAACTTCAAAAATTTTAAATTTGATGGTCCCACATTGAAAACTAATTACCGGTTCTAAAAATCAAGACTTACAAGCCAAGGATTTGAAGATACTATTTCAAAAAGATACTTATCTTGGCTTCTCTTTGTCCTTCCCCATCTCAAGCTTCCCTATTACACACACCTCAGTCTAAATCTATTGGCGCTCATCATCTCATGTGCAAAAAAGATAGAAATGATTTTTTGAAAGTTCAAAAATAAGACACAAATTCAAATAGATACTTATCTTGGCTTCTCCTTGTCCTTCCTCATCTCAAGCTTCCCTATTACACCAACTTCCCGGAATGAAATTTTCTTTGTTCTTTATTGTTTCTAACAATTTATAATACAACATAAAAGCAGCAAAAATCTGGCATTTCATGTTAAAGGGAAAAAAAGAAGAAAATAATGAAAGATTGGACTTTGGAGTTCTTACACAGTGGAAAAATTTACAGGCACCAACACTTGGGGGGTGTATTCAATTCGGAATTTAAGTGACATTTTAAGACTTTTCGAGATTTGAGACTTTCTAGGATTTTCAGATTTTGGAAGAATTCTATGAAATCTCAAGTCCGGAGGTAGGATTTGAAGTGGGATTTCATATAAGGTTTTTTGTTTAGAAATCCCACAAAACCTTAAAAAGTCTTAATAAATCCTAGTGTCAAAAAAATTAAATACCTCAGGATTTTGTAAGACTTTTGAAAATCCCAATTGAATACCCCAGGATTTTTAAAAGTTTTAAAAAGTCTTAACAAATCTAAATTGAATACACCAGGATTTCTAAAGTCTTAAAAAGTCCTTAAAAATCCTAATTAAGTAAGACAATAAAATGTACGACATCCAGTAATAACTTCATCTACTGACCCAAATGAGCAATGTCAAATCTTCCCACAAAACCACCAAAAAATTTAGATAATTTTTTTTTTTAATGACATAATTTTTTTTTCCACGTCAGGTAAAGCTTCAAAACGAATATACCTTGTAAACCGGTCATAATGGGCCTTTTCAAATTTTCCATCGACTAACGGAGAGGGTGGTACTGGGCTGATACTCTCTTAGGAGGCAGCTTGCGCGAAATGTACAGAACGAGAGCCGAAGGAAGAATCTCAACCAGCTGTTTATATTTTCATAAGATTAGGTACATTTAGAAAATAGAGACTTATCCAATATTGAAACAACCGAGAGAGAGGAGCTACCGTGTAATAGATTAAATTCAAAACTGGATGGTCCAGCACGTCAAGGGATACATCGGAATCGAAAGCTGAAAGCATCACCTGAGAATACCGGGGTAGATTATGTAAGTTCGATAAATAGTATTAAGTTAATATCTGGATAACAAGGGATTACTTTGAACATTTGCATCAATATTTGGCTATATTTGATAAGCATATAAACTAGCTTATAAATAAGTTTGGTTTGGTCGGACGAGTTTTTTTAAAAAAAACTCGAGCTTATCTCATAAGATTCCTAGGGTAGCTTTCAAATAAAGTCATTTGAAATTTTTATTTCAGTTACCTTATCAGCTAATTTTACCAAACACTTTTATTATATAAGCTAACTTTTTAGTCATAAGTAATAAGCTATCAACTATAAGCTCAAAATTCACTTAAAAACTAGTTTGTCAGCTATAAGATAGCTTATCAGCTAGGTTTACCAAACATAACCATTATTGATTTCAATCTTAAATCGAAATTGAAAGTTATAAACAGGCAATTTTAGAAAGCTTACCACAAAGCACCTTACGAGGAAACAAGTGAAGCATATAGCTGTCACGGATCCAAAATCCAGTTCAAACAGTAACATAAAATGATTGAAGTTAAAGTATATATTTCGGATGGAACAATAACAATATATTGGCCATTTGGCTTCTGTACTATTATCCTTGAGATATTACGCCACCATGAATGCTAATATTTCAAGGCAAGCGAATTGCAAAGCACAAACCCTGTGAAGTTTCTTTCTTCTCCCTTTAGATTCAATGGGAAATCGTCTCAGCATGAAAAACAACCTGCAAAACGGAAAGCAAAGAAAAAAAAAATTGCGAAATGTATAAAAAAAAACCCAAATGTAAGGACTTGAAAGAACCATTAGGAAGAAACTGATATTGCAAGGTATTTGAAAATAGCTAAGATTCCCAATCCCCACCTTCCTCCATACAACAAGAACCCTAATGCAGCTATAAATGATATCACTACAGAGATCACAAGTGACGAGTAGGATCAAATGTTACAAATCAATTATATATATATATATATATATATATATATATAGTCCAAAGGCTTTTCATCCTTTGAGTTGCACATGGAAATGAATAAAAGAAATGAAGTGAGATTAACCTGCAATAAAAATCTTCCCAATGAACTCTATGACGCTGTTATCATTAATCCCCAGATAAACCCAGATACAGACCTGATTTCAACACCTCAGTTTCTTGTCATTTATTATTATCATATTATTATAACAAAAATAATAATTCAAAGGAGAGCTAATACGGACCTGTATGAAGTAAATAATGCCATTGATAGAAACGTAGAAGACTCTCAGTTTATCGGTCGGCAAACTTCTGGCCTGACCAATGACAATGATGACATTCACAACTCATAAGTCACAGGCATTTGAGTTTAGCACACAACTCTCGTCAACTATAGCAGTCACACTTCATAACTGTGATGTATTTTTTCGCAATTGTTTGCGCATACCTGATGATATATCTCTGCCCAGAAAAGGACAAGAAGTGTATACGTGGAAAAGAACAGCAGTCCAGGAAGATCCAAAAGTACCAAAGCAAATGCCTGATTCATTTTTTTAAAAAAATATATATGAATAGAAAATAAGGCCAGAATAAGAACTAAAATAAATAATAATAGGTCTATAACGATAAGTGTATAATATTTATCATTGACAATTGATAATATCCAAGGCCTACACAATAATGATATCCATAAGCATTCCCGGTGAGAAAGTAACAAATAACTATACAAAGTTAACACACGGTTTGTTCTAAAATTTTGCACACAAAGCGACTTCCATCGAGAATAATCAAAGAAAAATCGATACTTAGCTACACAGCCTACACTACATAAATATAGGCAGTCTTCTATTTTGTACATAAAGTAAGTGAATAGTTTCCAAAATCACAAACATCATGCGCTGGTGCTACGAAATAACAATAAAATATTGTATGACAACACTGAACCAATGAGCGAATTTGAACTATTGAGTAAGAAAAATTGCAAGCAAGGTGAATCTTCATGAGGGAAAAAAATATACTTATAAAGAAGGAGAAATATTTTACAACTGAAACTTACCTTGGTATGCAAAAGAAATACTTGCTTATGAAATCCAAATACCACAGCATCACTGCAATTAATTTGATCATAAATTAATGCGATGGCTGGAATTGTAAATCTCCGTACCTCCATTGACAATAAAGTTCATCAGGTGAAAGACCTTCTTGAGTTGTCCAACCGTACTCAGGCACCCTTAGTTCAATCCCAAGGTCAAAAAATGACCTAGGTCACCAACCTTGATGATTTTTTGCTTCTTTTTTTTTTTTTTTTAATTTTCCATGACCCAACACAAGAAATCATGGATAAAGATAGTCTTACACCTCATTCTAAATCTACTGGCTCACATGTGCAAAAAAGATGATGTGATTTTTCAGAAGTTAACTAATATTTAGAAGGGGCACAAAAGATTTCCGTAACCATAGGAGTGCTGGCCAGGACTTTAGTGTCAACAGGCAAGGACTTTCAGTTGAGATTAAACCCTTTAGGGCACCTTTATTAAACACAAAGCAAAATATTAACAGCGCAAGCTCATCAACTGCTGAAACCACGGATAAAGTAAGAGAATTGAATAATTCAACATGGAATTTAAAGGGCAATGTAAATAAATGTCTGAAAGGGAGAACACAAGGAATGACCTCAGACAACATATCATCCACCTGGGCAGCAAAAGGGTTTAAGTTGGCATTTCTTTCCAGAAATTGTTTCTTGTACTGAAAAATGTTATCAAAGTTCATAGTCATACTGAATCCAGTATAGCACAGGAGTTGGCTCATAGCATCGGATCACCACTCCAAAACTTCAAAACTAGTTGAGAGGCAAACACTTTAGCGGTAAGAGTATTAGATGACGAAATAACCGAGTACATATGTCTGAAAGCAATAATAATACTATGTCTGAAGGCAGTAATAATATTTACACGTTGGCCAATATGATACTGCATAGGTAATCCATAAACCCTTTTCCATGCTAGTTATCAAGTTGAAACAAGATTACTAAAAGCTAGCAGATGAGGACACGACAAAACATTTGTCACAGTAGCCCCTTGCTACGTGATAGAATCCACAGAAAATCAAACTCTTGCTAATGCATGTCACTAAAAGAAAAGTGTAGCACACAGCCACACAGAAAGAGTTGAACTATGTGAATAACTCAGCATAATAGATGTATACAAAATCATATGCAAAAAGTTCACTCTTTGCACAAATATTTTGATTGAATGTCAGAAAAAATAATCAAGAGATACTTGAAAGATGCCATTCATTTTTATAAATATTTCTCAATCCAGAAAAAATGTCACTCACACCAACATGCCTAGTGACGCTATCTACAGCAAAGTTAGTACTGCATAAGACAGACACCGGAAAAGTACTAAACAGAACAAATTGCAACATCATTACCGCAAATTCTTAAGTGACACTATCTGACGTAGCTCCAAAATAAGATCGCAAAGAACCGTCAAATGATAACATCATCAATACCATAATGTTAAAACATATTAAGATTCATGCACAAGANAGAAATTCAGAACTCAGCTAGTATTTAGATCCATCCTCCCCTAGCGCAATAACCACTTTCTTCAGGATGAATTCAGTAGGCCGGTGTGAATTCTCCACAGCTTTTGATATGGATTGCCATTTTTCGCCGTGCTTTGGTTCTGCTGCCACACACCTGCTCAACACCTCACTCCGAGTCGCCTCAGTACCGTGCTCGAGTTCCAGTTTGTAAAACAACGCCCAAAAATCCCCAATATCCGGGCCAAGCTCAACGGCCCGGTTGAACCAAGATCGGGCTTTCTCAACCTTTCCATCACGCCAAAACGTTTTCCCAACTGCAGCAAGAACATGAGGGTCATGGGGCCCGCACCTCGTGTATGCGTCCCTACAGTAAGTTTTTTTACGAGGAGCCATGTCAATAGATTCGGCCCACAGGATGCCACTGTTAGGGCATTCTTGCAGTGCCTTTGCCATTAGTATCTCAGATTCCTTTTTGTTACCATGCCGGTTTTCAGCCCTGACGGCAGCAAGCCAGAGCTGAGGATTCTGAGGGTTTTTCTTTCTGGCCATGGTGAGGACAGCACGGGCTTTGCTCAGCCCGTTTACTTTCTCCTCCAAGCGGGCAAGCGAAAGCCAGAGAGGAATGCAATCAGGGCAGTTCTTGATGCCCAACTCATACGTTTCCTTTGCCTTCTGCTCCGAGCCCTGCCTCTCTTCTAGCTGCCCGAGCATAAGCCAGAGTTTAAAAAACCACGGGAAGTGTTTAATCCCCTCGTCCAGCAAACTCCTCTCCTCATCAGCATTGCCCAATTCTCTCTCTAAAATCGCCGACTTCATCCAAACCCTTTCTTTCCCTCCCCTCTCACGCGCCTTTGCAAGAATCATCCGGGCTCTCTCGGGCTCATGATTCTCAAACTCCAGCTTAAAGGCCGCAAGCCAAATCTCATCCGAGTTCGGGATCTTCGCATAAGCTTCCTCCAGAATGGCACGAGCAGAGGGCACATCGCCAGCTAGCCACTTCTCCTTGGCGCCCATAAGCCACAGAATCTCCGCATGCGGCACATAGGTGACAGCCTCACGCAGCAACTTGTCGAGAGAGTCCCTGCTCCCGTGACTCTTTTCAAGCCGAGCTGCCTTAACCCATATGCTCTTTTTGGTCCTGAAAACAGTAAGTGCATGAGCATAAATAGCTCTAGCTGTCTCAATCGAACCTCTCTTCTCACACTCCTCAGCATCAGCAACCCAAGTCCTCTTCCTATCCTCTTCCTCCACCCCAATCCCAACAGTGCAGCGAATTATAGCCCGACAGGTCGCCACATAACTGCCTCTCTCGGCCGCCTCAGCCTCTTTCATCCACGATTCCCTGTCCATTTGTATAGCCTTAGTCGCATTTTCTATAATCTTTTCAGTGTTCCTATGGTTACTACCGCCACTATTGGCCTCCTCAAGCTTTGCGGCCGTGATCCATATGGCCGACTCCTTGGGAAGCTTCGACCTGGCCTTGTTCAGCACCTTCTTTGCATTCTCGTAAGACTCGAGCCTCGCAAGTGCCAGCCACAGCTCGACGTGAAACGGGCAGCACTCGACTGCCCTCTGCAGAAGGAGACGGGCATCATCCTCGTTCGCAAGCTCCACAACAGCCTTCCACAGCCTCACCGAGTCTGGAACGTGCTCTAGTGCTTTTCTCAACACTCGACTCTTCTTGTCCACGTCATCTCCCTCGAGCTTAGATGCTTGCATCCATAGTTTGACTGATCTTGGGATTGCCTTCACCCCACGTGCAATCACAGCCTTCTTGGCGGCATCATCTACTGAAAGTCGGCAAGCCTCCAGCCACACGTCTTCACTTTTTGGGCACTCCTCACAGCCCCTCTCGATAAGCTGACGGGCAGCACGGAGCTTCCCAGCCACTTCTTCCAGCCTGGCAGCGGCTATCCAGCCATGAGCATGCTTCGGGTTTGTCTCGGTCACTGACCTGAGCAAAAGCCTTGCTTTATTGATATCAGACACCTCAGCATCACTGGTGATCTTCATGCTCTTGAGGTCGGTTAGGTAACCCTTAGGGTCCACCACAGTTTGCCCGGTGACTGAATCGGACAATCTATCCAGCTTCAACGAAAGCACGGTTCCTCTTCCCTGGCCAACAGCAGTTAAATCCGTGACAGTCTCAGTACCACCAGCAGCCCTGCTCTTGGGATCTAGTGAGCTCACGTGTTCCCTTTCCTGCTTTGCTTTCTCAAAGAGTGTGGTATCTGGAACCGGGACAAAGCTTTCGAACCTCTTCTTCCTCTTTTTATCAAAACTATTCCTATCGCCTATCTCCGGTATGCTATCCCACTCTTGGGCAGAGAGAGTGTGCAATTTTCTCTTCAGGTCGGCAAACTGTTCCGTGATCTTCGGATTCGAAGCACGGTATTTCTTGATTTCCTCTTTCAGACGTGCCTCCCTCCTGTCTTTCCGGCGGGAATCCATCCTCTGATCGATCTCCTCCCACACCGCGTCAGCTGCCTTGTCCTCGTCGTCATACTCGGCCGCGGACGCGAACAGTCCCGCGTCGTTCCCCTCAAACTCGTCAAACTTTTGATTATCACTGAAACCCTTACCTTCAGCTTCTTCCTCTTCTTCGCCCTCCCCAGGGCCCTTCCCGCGGCCCAAGCCGGCGGCGGCCGGTCCATCGCGCAGATCCGGTGCGGCGCGGGCCGGACCAATATCAGAACGAGTGGTGAAGCCCGTGGCGCCACGGCCGAGCCCCGCCACGTAATTCGACGGCGGTTTGGCATTCAGGAAGTCTAACGTACCTCTCGGAGGGACAGGCGGCGGCATACCGCCACCGGCGCCTGCGGCAAGGAATGGAAGCCCAGCCGACGGGGCCACGACGGCGGTTTTGTTGTCGGGATTGCCAATCACCATGGTTGTTGGGAAACGATAGGGATGTTAAGTCTCGATTTGGGGATTATGGTGTGAGACTATTGACAAGCTTTCAGCCGAGTAGTCCGTAGAGTGTTCACGCACATCTTGAAAAAATTATCCCCTAGACTTTCACACAGTTTGATTCAATTGCTGGACTTCAAGAAATATTTGGGTTCTCTTTGGCCCAATAGTATTTCTACACCGGAGATTAAGGCCCACAATTTGCATGAAGTAGAATGAAATATGACTAATATATTTTATTTATGTATTTTTTGAAAATAACAACATTCCTTATCTTTTTAAAAATATTTTTTACATTATCATATGTATAATATGAAGTCAAAATCGTATGTTTAGTTTACAACTAGTACGAATCCCGTGCGATGCACGAGTAAGAGATATTTATTAATATTTATAAATAAAAAATGCTCATTAAATAATATTTATAAATTAAATTATGAGACCTATATACAATACAATTTACCTATATTAATTTATTGATAATGTTATAAGAAATTTAAATCATGCAAAATTACATAAACATATCTATTTAAAATTATATTATATTAATTTTAAAATTAGTGTTAGTTTAAATTTTTTATTCAGAAATTAGATATGGTTACACTGTGATTCCATAAAATAATTATTTTGGTAATAATTATTTTTTGAATAATTATTTATTCAAAAATTCGCTATGACTACAAAGAGAAGACCTCAAAAGTTCGTTGGAACATAAGAAAAATGCGTAGCTTAATCAAAGATCTACTTTACCTCTTGATCTCCTAGATTAGACCTCATTGTTTGTCATCTTTTAAATGGTAATAACAATAGTATTGAAATATTTGTATATGATAAAATGTGCGTGAATGTATGATGCAAAAATTATGTATTATAGTGAACTTGAGTGTAATTTATTAAAACAAATAAATCCATAAAGAAATTATTCAACTAAATCAATTCGTAGTGATCAGGTGATGTATAATAGATGGAATCCTCATTTTTCAAAATACATTTAGATAAGATTTTTTGAAATTTAAAATTAATTATAACTAATCCCATAATTTATGGTAGCATTAAATGTGCTATAATTTTTATAAATAAAAAATACATAAATTGAAAAAACATTCCAAAAATGGTATTCAATTAATTTTGACAAATTTTTTTATTTACTATTTTTAGTAAATAGTAATTCTTATTATATGTATATAGATAGATTTGACGCCTTTAAAAGTCAATCTTGTCTTTTCAAATCTTTTGATAGTTTCTTTTCTTTCTGTCTTCTTTATCTCTCTTTTGGGTCATTCTACCGTCATGTACGTCTCGTACTTGTCTTGTACCTGCATAACAACATGTACCCCTTTAATTGATGTCATGTGTCCTAATTCTTAATGAAATAATTAAAAAGAAAAAAAGTCTTGTGTAAATACTATACTACCCTTACTTAAAACAATTATAAATTATATTTATGTAAAAGGAAAAAATGAAAAGAAAATTACCCCAAAGCCCAATTTCCCTCCCGTGATTAAGGTGAAGCACCCAAAAGAACCCAAAGACGAAGAAGAAGAAAGCAAAGACAACTATCAGATCTGTCCAGACAAATTATTATTTGAAAGATTAAGCAACTTAAGCCTCCCCCAGTTACCAATATTCGATGATAGTTCGCCAGTTAAGGCATTATTTGAAAGGTCTAGAGACTCCATAGGGGGAATAGTAGGAAGGCTTCCCCTCAATCCACTGGAGCTCAAGTCTAAAGCTTCCAGATTGTGGTCGCAATTTTTCACAACAAACATGTCATCAGATAGAAGATTTCTGCTAAGATCAACAAATAGACAATTTCTTAATGATGGCATCAAGGAACCGGAGATTGAGTTTGATGAGAGGTTAAGATTAACCAAAGTTGTTGAGTTGATCTCCATCACTCGGTCGAAGAACAAATCACGGGCTAAGGAATGAAAAAACCAACAAGAAAAAACCCAATTACTTCTGAACACGACCTTGGTTTGATCGGGTCAAGATTGACAAACAATATATCTCGATTATAGAAAGCAGCCATAATTTTCAAAGTTTCCAATCATTGAGTTACAAATGATTCAAACTCCAAAAAGAGATTTTCTTCCTGCTCTCAATCTCACATTTGCTGGTCAAAACCGTGGCCTTACAGGATTTACTTACTTACCTAAATCAGACAATCATAGAGAAAAAAGTAACTCATAGCTACACAGTGGCATCTCCCAATACATGGATTATAGCCAGCACACAAATCAGCCTCAAAAGAGCCAAGATTTTTTTACTTTTTAGGTTACCTTCACAATAAAAACCAAAACCAGTGCATAACTATTTTGTTAAAGTCCCTCTCTCCCGCTTTCTATATATGTATAAAATTAAGAAAGCAGCCAACGATAAACGAGCAGTAGCAAGCCAGAAAAAGATGCCCTAAATTTTGGTGGTAAAATTGCTTAGTTGACCATCATATGATCAAATCCGGCCCCAGCTTGCATAGCAGCAACCCTAGGTCCTTGCACATTGTGAAGCAACTGCTGTAACCACCGTCTCGTAGTTGGGTCTTCCTGAAAATACACCATTCATTCAGATGAGCCTTCTACCCAGTAAATATAGGGATTTTTTTATAAAATATTACACTTACACGGAGGCAGCTACTAAATGTTGCGTCTCGAAGCATGTCAGGTAGACAGCTTCTCAGGGCATCACATGCTCTGTACAATTTTGAAAAAATAAAAAATAAAAATTGCACAAATATGAAACAGTGAAGACTGGATAATTAGAAAGGCCACCACTAATCATTAAAAAAGAAAATTATATTTCGCGATAAAAATAATCCTGTGACTTCCATATTTTTGTAATTAAGAGGGATATTTAGAGAGGTATTATGTAAAGTTAGCTGTGTGCAGTGACCAACCTTGGATTATCAGATAATCGTAGATAGCATCTGATTATGTGCTTCAAAAGACGGGAAGAAGGCTGCTCAGCAAGTGCAGCAACCATGTTCCCCAGCACTCTACCTACAGCAAAGAACCGCTCGGCTGTGGTGCATATATATTCTAAGCCCACATCATCAAGCAAAATTTTCTGCACAATGAATGTTGCCACCTGCCACACAAGCCATAACTGTAAAAATGCTGAAAAGGAAAAAAGATGAAGAGAAAAGGAAATATTTGATAGTAAAAGCTATTTAACCACAAATCGATGAAGCCAGGGTTCATAGGGGAGCACAATACACTTCACTGTCCATTCAGAAAACCATAACACTCTTGACGCATGAGAAAAATTCCAGTTGATAAAATATTCTGAAACGTTAATCACTTTATTTTATCAATGACATATGAAGTTTTCAAAATTGAGGATCATATTTTCAGCTTATAATTGGTGTTGACTGGAAATAAAAATCAGTACTATACAAGAGAAAACTATCATTTGATGCTTTGGGGCACCGCTATTTGATAACACTGACCTAGACACACAGTTTGTACCAAAAATTATGGACTCAAGTACAATGTTGGACACATAAGATACGGTGTTAAACATGAAGAACTTCAGAACCACTAGAAGCCTGAAGAAAAGTCGGTTTCATAGTCATTCGAAGCAACCAACAAGTTAGGATTTCACTTATATTTTATGGTATAAAAAGGCATAAGTTGTAACGATACCAAGTCAGAAAACAAACATTAACGGCAAAAAGAAAAAAGACTCCAAAAAACTCAACTGTCTTTGACAATTCACTTCCCATCTCCATTGTGCGCAAACATAACGGAATGATCTCAGTAGAAAGAAGGAAACTGATAACTTCAGTATCATCAACCTATGTACCATGAAAAAACAAAAAATCACATAACTTCTGTCCAAACAGGAGGCATGAAAAAAAGAAACAGAAAACAAGTGGGGTCTAATGATTGATAATTCTCATGCAGGGAAATATCGAAGCACCTAGGTCTTACTACATGCCACACAAGAAAATTGAGCACACACACAGATATGAAGGGTAATATTCAAATTAGACAATAATAACTGAAATTCAACAAGAAGGTTGCACAAACTAAACATTAGCAAAATTTTGTAGCTGATGGAAGATGTGGTGACCCTATATTTCCCGCTTACCATAAATGGAAAATAATCATATCTAAATCAAGCACCTCAAAGATCACAGAATCCGGGTAGTGCAATGCTAAACTCCAGTCCAGAATGAGTACACGATGTGCTAAGGATGTCATATAAGGCAATCTTCTGATATATGTATATGTATGTGGAAATGAGGATATGTATGACGACATGCATGAATGCATCGGTGGGCAGACAAAGAAGCTGAAACTCATCTGGTCCCCAGCACAATCATTTTATATTTTTTAAAGTAATCAAATCACATTTTCACAGCAACTTCTTTCGGTATCGACAATAAGGCTACTTGCAACTTTTTTACGAAAGCATAAAACTTCAATCCAAAGAGCTTTACAAGTCATGGCTATAAAACAAGAATATAATAGGGCAACAAGGAATACCTTGACCAAAGCACCTATGACGCCTAAACTCGTAAGCCTCAAATACTCGAAGGGCCTTGATTTGCTTGTTGTATTAAGAAAGGGATACAAGTAAAGAGGTATGTGGGCTGCAAAAAGGAACACTGCGTGAATAACTCATACTTAAAAAAAGGCTACAAGTACAGAGGAATGTGGACTGCAACAGGCACCAGAATCGGCTAAGTTCCAACTTAAACCGTATTCTGCTAATAAGTGCAGGAAAGAACTACATGTTCATGCAAGCAAGAAACTACCATTGAGGAACAACATTCTCGTGTCTGGATGTGAAGCCACACACTGCGACAGAATGAAAACAAGATTAGTGGTTAGCCCCAGACAGGTGCAATCAAATTTCCTTACTCTTAAATTTATTCAAAGACAGCCTAAAAGAAACAAAAATGGTAAAGAACAGACAATCCAGTGTTCTGGACAAGAGTTTTTCTATAAATACATGATCTGAAAGAAATCCCATGTCACAAGCATTATAAAATAAAGATTAGGTCGTTGGTGAAAAAAAAAAAAGAAAAAAATGCAACTGGATGAAATAATGAACTTCTTTCTCCTTCAAAAATGAAACGAATATAGAAGAACATACAGAACCAGCACGATGACTAAATGTATCAACTATGGGAAGTCTGAATACGACTGGATAAATTAACAGCCTAGCTAAGAAAGAAACAAAAATAGCTTTCTTTTAATAAATAGCATTCAAATGCAGATAGCAGACATAAGACAAAAAATATATTCACAAATTTCAAGAATACAGCAATTTTTTCAGCCGATCCATTCAAATCGGAGGCGGTCGGGCAGCACCTAGGCGGCCGCCTAGGCCGATTATTAGTACAGTAATATATATATTTGCTTCAATTCGACTAAGTTATGCCAACAAACGATCCATATGTGTCGGTAGTGATATAACGCCGTTCTCTAACGTTTCTATGCGTTTCTCCATCCAATTTTTTTTATCCAAATCGGACCAATTGACAGAGTTAAGGGTGAAAGCAACAAAAATAACATATAATCGATATTATTAATTAGGAAAATAACTTAAAAACAACTCACGAGGAATCCTGCCCAGCTTAAGGGCAACATTTAGGGAGAACTTCCCACCCAAGATTAAAGCCGACAATGATATTCAACAAGAAGTAACCCTGGATATCAATTGTTAGTCTACTTAAATAAAGTTCTAACCTAGTTATAACTCTAATGGATATTCTAACCAAATGGGCTAAAAATCCCAACTATTGAATTAAATGAAATAAAAGTCGATATCTAGCAATTGATAGAGTTAACGGTGTGGCATGGGTTTTCGGCAATAAAATATTGGGGACAAAGTTGTTTTGACTAGGAGAGTATTGATACATATCTATATTTATGTTTCAATACTTTGGTTAAGTTATTTAATTAGGGCTAGAATAAGGTGATGGGCCCAGCTTTTGCTTTGGAACCCTCATTTGTTTTATTTAAGTAGTAGGGTCTAGGTCTCTTAAGCCATCGATGATAAGATCAGAGGAGCCTTTTGTCTTAGGCAAGAGAAACCTTGATCAGCCTTCGCGCTTGGGGCTGCATATGCTTTGAGTTCTTCCTGTTTCTTTCGTTTTCAATTAATATCAATTTCATTTTTTAATTTCTTCTCGAAATCCGCCCTTCACTCTATCATAATCCATATAAATGCATGCCAAATCTTTTGCATTCTGTAGCTATTAGTGTCCAGCACTTCTGAGCTTGCACTTTTTGACTTCCAAATATTATACACAAGGATATATATTGTTTATGTTTTTATAAAGGAAGAAAAACCTGGAAAACTAACTGTCAAAAGGCGGATAAAAGCATTAAGAATTTCCAAGGAAGATTCTGAACCAGAAATAGACAATACCTAAAGAAGAGCGAGAGCATTGCAAAGAAATAGACAATACCTGAAGAAGAGCGAGAGCATTGCAAACTCTGTTTGATTGCGCAGGAGTTAGGTTTGGAGGGGATAACACTGGGTAAATTGAGACTATTTCCTGCAGAAGTTCACAAAAAAAATACTTCATATTGTTTACAACATAGATGTGAACGTTTGAATACTTAAAGCAAAGACAATGCTAAAAAAACAGTTACTCCACATTATCATGATGGACGTGCATAGAATTATGTTATGGAATATGAAAGTAAAAGCAGTTCGAACAATGAACTTAAGCCTAGAAGTTTCTTTTTCTGAATTGACAAACACAACAAGAAAAATGCTGAAAACATGGCTGAGTAGATAGGGCACTTCATATTCAATCGCATGGCAAACCTGAAGAAGTGCAGCAATTGTGCCAAAGGAATTCCACAGCAGTGGAGCCAAGTCTTGAAACAGCTCTCTCTTCTATTAGATACAGAATAAGACAATGCATAAGACATGTATGAAAAAATAATACACAGAAACCATGATCAATCAAGAATCAACCTCCACAGAGAAACAAAAGCAATATGAGATTCAAAAACCAAAAGCAGACAACATTCAAGTCACTTGCGAACCATAGATAAACAAATGGGCAAGCCAACAAACATAGATGTTTTGTACTCAAAATCAATGAGCATTGTCCAAAATCGGACATTAGAAAGGTTTTTATTTGCTGGTAGCCATTAACACAAACACTATTTGCAACACTATTTCAAATAGTTACATTTGATTACTGCGCTACTCAACAAACTGTAATAAGTGATTATCACCTGAATTCTCGAGAGCACGAACTAAATGATCAGATTATGACAATGAAAGAACCCAAAAAAAATGCACAAATGTTGATAGAACCAGACAACCTTTGATAGTTCGAGGAGCGCGTTTTCCCGGAGATCAGGGTTGCAGAGATCGAGAACCAGCTGTTCGGCCGATTGCATTCTCCGGTCCTTATTGACGGCAGCGGCCGCGGAGCTGCCGCTAACCTCAAAAGGGGCAGCCTTCAAATTCAGGGACGGAGGGAGATTTGCCATTTTTCCTCTTTCACTAATTTCAATCTCAGTGGTTTCGCCTTTTCTTTGGTTTTCGTTCAATCAAGTTTTCTAGAGGGAGAGCAAATAAAGAAGAATGGATTTGAGACGACGTTCCTTGTACGCGCGTTTCAGTTTACCACCAATTCATGAATTGGCTTCACCGATTGATGGGCACACAGTTCCTAGAGATGTAAAATAGGGTTTGGCAAGATATCACAATTTTTAAACTCAGCCCGAAATCCGGCAAGCCTCCACGTCACTAGATCGCCATTTCATCCGCCGAATAACTCAGTTAATTATTTAAGAGTTGATTGTTAAATAAACTTCAACCTTTTTATGTTTGACAATTTTATCCCAATATTTGGATAATTGCATTATAATCTCGACCTCACTTTACTTATTGCAAGTCGAACCTTAAACCGGTCGGACCTTCCAAAAACGCCAACGTGTCTGGCAGCTTACACCTACGTGGATTTTTGACTTGCTACGTGGATATACAAAAAATTACACATAGGCACCAGGCCAGTTTCAAAATTAGAAACAGACCCCAGGTCTATTTTGAAATTACAGATTTAACTCTGGGGTAAAATTGTAATTAACTGAAACTTCTGAAAATTGCAAAACAGCTCTTCACATTTGTCAAATTCTCAAAATCAGGTCTCTGCCCTAATTTTTCTTTTCTACCGTCAGTTCAATTCTTGCCCGCCGCCGCCACGCGTCTGCCGCGGCTTCCGACCTCCGACAAACCATCGCCGTCCCAGGCCGGCGGCTTCTCACCGGAATCCCAGATTATTTTTTGAATGTTTGTCCGCCATTAATGGCGGACCGAGCTCGAAGCTTGATTTTCCCAGAAGCCCAATTTTTTTTTTTAATGTTTGTCCGCCATTAATGGTGGACCGAGCTCGAAGCCTAGATTTTTTTTTAATGTGTGTCCGCCATTAATGGCGGACCGAGCTTGAAGATTAATTTTCCCAGAAGCCCACAGCCACTGAGAACCACCTCTGCTCGGCTCCAAGCACGAACATCCATGGAGAAAGAGGGTCACGCGACGAGGCCGTTGACGGCCGCATTAACCTTCAGTTTGCCGCCCAGCGGCAGCGGTGGTTGGCCGCGATTCCCGACGACCAGGAACAGTGGCCTCAATCGCCGGCAGTGGCGTGACGGGAGATCGATGATCAGAGATGGGCGATGTGTGAATCGGCGAGAGTTGCAATTCCAAGAAAAGTTGTATACGAACAGATGAAAACTAATTCCAATTTCCTTTTCTTAATTTCAGTTTAATTGACATTAAAATAATTTCTGTATATCCACGCAAGCCAAAAAAATCCACGTAGATGTAAGCTGCCGGACACGCTGACATTTTTGGAAGGTCCGGCCGGTTTAAGGTTCGATTTGCAATAAGTAAAGTGAGGTTGAGATTATAATGCAATTATCCAAAGGTTGGGATAAAATTTCCAAACGTAAAAAGGTTGAGGTTTATTTAGCAATTAGCCCATTATTTAATAAGACAATTAATTTTTTTAAAATTATTTAGATATTATTTTTATAAATATAATTTTTTTTTTTATATCGAGGTTCCAGGCTTGCACCTGACTATTCCTCGAGGAAACTAGTCCTCGAGGAAACAGCTCCCGACCCCTCAGAAACTGCCTCCAGTTAATATAAATATAAAATTTTAAAACTATATATAGTATTCTTATCATATAAGTATACACAAAAGTAATACAAATAAATATCTTGTGTACAAATTTTTTACATTATTAATAATATTGTATTTTGTAATAAATATTTACTATATCAATATTTATACATAGTTTTTAGTTTTAAAATTTAAAAATTTAAAAACAAAATATCTTTTCAACTGGGTCAAGGACGGGTTGATCCGGTTTGACAGGTCCGAAGCACCCTAGGGGTTGATTGGGTCCTGGGTTGACCCGCCAGTTCCTAAAATATATATTGTTTAGATAAGAATCAAACATACTTATTTAAAAAACGTCTATTAAATATATTTCGATTTAAAAAAATAATAATTGAATATAGACGATAAAATTGCAAATATAATTACAAAATAAAAATTGAAAATCAATTATGGAAATTTTATTATGATATTTATCATAATATTACAATTGAATCTTATTTATCAATATTAATAACAAATCACAGTGATTTCTTATTCATTTGTTAAAACCATATACCAAAATATATTTTATCGTATCTTCAAAAAAGCATTTAATCAAGAGGATTGATTTAAAATCATTTGATTTATCAATAACTCAACCATTCCAATTTTTCAAAATTTATAACCCTATTTTTTTAAATATAGAAAGAAATTAATTTAACTATTTATCATTAATAACAAACAATCTTTATTCTTAATAACAAATCATGTGTTCTCCTGTTTTATTTGGTGTCAAGCCATATGTAGATCGAAAAATGTGTGAAAACATTGCAAAATATAAGTACAAAGTAAATTTAGAAATCAGTTGCAAAAATCTTATTGATATAACTATTACATTGTTGTAATAGAATTGATATCTCAACATTAATAACAAATTCCTACAATTTTCTATTCATTTCATAACGAGCCATATACAAAAAATCATCTATTCAAGAAGTTCAAGACTATCATTTGATTTTATCAATAACTGCATCAAACCAATATTTTTTTTTAAAAAAAAAAAATCCCTATTGCGATTAACAATATCATAACAAATCTCATTTAAATCAACATATTAGAACAAAAATATTTATAATACTATAAATTATAATAAATAATAAAATAATATTTATGTAATTAAAATTAATATAGTTTTTTAACTTCAAATATATATATTACAATCTTTTTCATAAGTGTTGGTTATAATATTTGCCACAAAATTTCAACTTTAGCTTAACTTATTTAGAAATCGAAATCCCCCCTTAATATAATTTCAAAACGTGTTAAGCCTAAATGGCTGGCTCGCACGCTTCGGGAGCTTACTTGGCAATAAAACATACACATACTGTAGTTCAAAACAAGTAAACAACCATATACTAAAATACTGAATCACAATCACAGAATCATCGATACACATTACTACAATTGTTACAAACATTAAACATACTCCATAATTCAAAGTTTCAAACTGAAAAGTGAAATCAGTCAAATACCCTAATTCCAATCACCATAACCATCATCTTCAAAACCATCATCTTCATCTTCTAAGCTTTCCACATTGACCAACTTATCCCCAACAGTCATTTTTACATTATACAACTCTACAAAATGGAAAACATCCAAACAAAGTGAATTATTACTTTATAGCTTATAAGAGCAATAATCAAAGTCTGAATGAAACTGAAAATAATTGTAAGAGCAATAATCAATCATCACTGCACAAATTCTGAAAATGAAAGAATGAAACTGAAAAATTAAATAGTACCTGTCTCAATATTCTCATAGAATTCTAAATCTTGAGCTGAAGGTTCACTCTCAAAGTCTATGACTATGTCATCTCCTCTAAGCCAATTTTGCATGCAAATCAAGGTCTCCACATATTTAGGAGTTAATGAACTCCTAAATGAATTAATGACTCTCCCTCTTGTGCTAAAAGCACTCTCAGAAGTCACTGTTTTGAATAGCAAAAACATCTTTGGCAAGTGAAGAGAGAACTGGATACCGGGAGGCTGCATTTTTCTACCATTGCAATATATCAAAGGATTTGTATTTCTCTATGATCACCTCTTTAGCAGCAAGGTCATCACCTTTTTTTATCATTAATGGCTAACAAAGGATCTTTCAGAAATGCATCAACCTCATGCTCTAGTGTTGCCTCATCAGTTTCTATGACATGTTTTGTCCAAACAACAACATACTTCAAGTTGTTGGTGGCTATATTAAGCCTACTCCCAACATTTGAATCATTTTCCTTCATTTTTTGCCTCTTCATGTTACTGCTGTTGTTGCTACTCACTAGTTATACACTTCTTCTCTTCAAATTTTTATCAATTTTTTCACTATACTCTTCAAACAACTCATACAGTAGTGTTGTGGTCTCTTTTTCCTTCTTCTCAACCTCATAATCACTCCACATCAACTCAGCAGACAACAATTTAGTGACATGCTTCATCTTAAACCTTGGATCCATCACAATTCCCACAAAAATTAAAGGATTCATATCCTTCAGTTGGCTAAAGTATTTGTTATACTTGGTTTTCATGAGTGATGCAATATCAGCCATTAATTTATGAGTTGCAGTAAGGGGGGCACATATTAACTTGTTGTTCATAGCTTATTCCATGTTAACAATATCATGGAAGGTAGTGTGAATGGTAGGTTGATCAGAGGCACTTACCCTAAATGTGACATCATAAAAAACTTGAAGAAAGCTTATAAGATATTCACATGCATCCCAATCTGAATCCCTTGGTGGCCCAAATTTCTTTTTGTCCTTTTTCTGAACAATTACATTTCCATCCTCATCAATCTCCTCATCAGGCTCATTAAAGTAGAACAGGACACTATCATTTGATGTGAATAACATATTTGTCGCGCATCATCGTGTTTTGAAGCAAAATCGTATACATTTAAAATAGCAATGGAAAATTGTAATAAATAGAGGCAAAAGTGAAAAAATTTTCCACGTCTCCGGAAAAGCATGGTTTCGAACAGGACACTATCATTTGATGTGAATAACATATTTGTCGCGCACCGTCGTGTTTTGAAGAAAAATCGTATACATTTAAAATAGTCATGGAAAATAGTAGTAAATAGAGGTAAAAGTGAAAAATTTTTCCACGTCTCCGGAAAAGCATGGTTTCGAACAGGACACTATCATTTGATGTGAATAACATATTTGTCGCGCACCATCGTGTTTTGAAGCAAAAAATCGTATACATTTAAATCAAGATATGGGTTGTCCACCTCTTGTCCATTCTTTTGAATGCATTTTTGAGTTTCAAGGAAAAATCCAACATCAAATATGTTGAATTCCATCTTGTTGGCACATCTAAGCACACCAATCCCTTATAATCAATTTTTTTCCCTAACCACAGCCTTCTCAAAAAGGGCCAACCTAGATGGTGAGCTTCTTACAAACTTGACAACATTTCTAATTGCTAAAATGGTAGAGTTTAGCTTTTTAAGACCACTGCCAACAACTAAGTTTGTAATGTGTGGCACATATCTCATGTGCATATGTTCCCCCCTCCCCCCTCAAAATCAAAGGTGAATTCATACAATCATTTAGCTTTTCAACCAAATGCTTTAAAGCTAACTTATTGGCAGAAGCATTTGTTAGAGTAGTATACCCAGCGTTCCAATCGGATTGGACGTATTCTACTTGTAAATACAGTTTATTGGAATTATATTATAAATAAGGCATTTATTTATCTTAAGAGAAAGCATTTATCCTATAATTGCACTTAAGATAAAATCCCTAGATCACTTATGGTTATAAGGTATGGTTGCGCATAGAGATGGTGATCATGGAACATACCTTGAAAGCCGTGATCTTAAATACAGTTCCAAGTCGATGGATGTTTCGAGATGGGATATCGAATAATCCATAAAAGACTTGCACATAGTTTGTATGATTGTTGGACAAGAATGTTGCATTCCATCAACATTAGCGTAAGACGTAAGTACATTTATGTTGGTGCTTGTTAGAGAACAAGTTCATTGAACATGACCGTATGAAAATTCTTAATGAAGAATTTATTCAGTCGAATAAGAATTTTCATGTTACAATAGTACATGACTAATCCTAAGACTTGAGGCACAATGGTAACTTTGTGCATATTACATTCTACTTTGATTTATCCTTTTGGTAGCTAGCACTATCGTTTAAAAGAATAAGTTGGGTATTATGTTAATATGTATGGAAGTTTGTTAGTGGCTAATAAAGGATTCGACACTTATGAAGATAAGTGAATTTCCTATGTGTTTCATAGTTATTAATCCAAAGTCCTTGGCCAAGGCAGAGATGAATAGTGATTAATAATCGGGTTACTAAACATGAAATAGAATCATAGTTATTAAGTCAATTTGGGTTTCGACAAAATCATACCCAAGACTTAATCGGGAAATTAGATGTCGAAAGGATTTTACATGTATGGAGTTGTAATCGGAATAGGTTTATTCGCTATTCACTTAATACTAGATTCATGATACTTGCTAGGTGTTACCATGATATGTGGGTTCATGAATTAAGGGGTTAATTCTTGAATAAGAGTTAATAAGATTTAACTCAAATTACAAAGTGTTGTAAACCCACTACTAGTATTAATAGTGAACCTAAAAGGTCACACTAATTATGAACAAAGGTAAAGATTGTATTTCTAATGGTTAGAATTAATTGATAAATATCTAATTTGATTAGATGACAATTAAAGGAATATATTAATCAATAAGATTGATTAATTACATTTTGGATATTACTTTAGTAATTAAAGTAATTACTAAATTAATAAAGTTGAATTTTAAAATAGGATTTTAAATTTCAAATCCAAAATAATAGTAATATGATTATTATAAGATTGGGAAAATGATATAATAATAAAGTCTTGAGAAAGATTCTCAAGATTTATTATCCAATTATTATTTATATCTTTAAATATGATTTAAAGATTAAAATAAGAAATATGATTATAATAAAATGGTTGTTAATGGTTGTTTGAACTACTTAACATATCTTATTATTTTCAAAGTCAATGGTTAGTAAATACTATTTAAATAAAATTTGATTTTATTTAAATATTACTAAATATTGATTATTTTATGCTAAAATGTTTAGTATAAATAGATGCAAAATGTTTGAAAAGAAGTGAAGTGATTTTGTGAGAAAATCAAAGAGAGAAGAAAGTGTTCTTCATATATTTCAAGAAAGTGTTCTTGATAATTCCCAAATTATATCTATATATATATATATATATTCTTATACAAGAAAACCGAGACATTTCTACTAGCGAAGAAAGGTCGTCGGAACCGGGCTTCATAGGGTGGATACGATTAGAGGGAAGACATTTGGATTCCTAAAGCGAGTAACCTCAAGCTGTTGAAGTTACAACCGGGAACCGATTCCCACAATCCACATCTTTGTTGAAGGAGTTCAAGACACTCGGTAAATATTTCGTATTAGTATTTACTTTATTATAACAAATCAAAATTTGTATATGATGCATATTTTAAAGATGACGATCTGTTAATTCGCAATTAGTATGTACGGGTGTTGTATTTATACGATAAATACTTACTTTAAAAATTTTAAATTCCGCTGCGTACAGCCCGTACGGTACTAACGAACCCAATAGTGGTATCAGAGCCACGGTTATCATCTTTAAAAACAGATTTTGATTAGTTAATGTTTATGAGATAAACATAATAATTTGATTTTTCCCACACGAGTCGTGTGGGGCCACACGAGTCGTGTGAGGAGTCACACGGGTCGTGTGGTTCATCAAAATGTTTGATTTTGCTTTAAAGCAGGTCCACACGAGTCGTGTGAGTTGTCACACGAGTCGTGTGGCTTATCAAAATGTTTGATATTGCTTTCGGCATTTTCACATGAGTCGTGTGATGTGAACACACGAGTCGTGTGAGTTCACACGAGTCGTGTGAGTAGTCACACGAGTCGTGTGGCTTATCAAAATGTTTGATATTGTTCTCGGGTTTCTCACACGAGTCGTGTGATATTTTGACACGAGTCGTGTGGCATGACACGAGTCGTGTGACCTGTCGTGTGACCCGGTCGTGTGACTAAAACAATTTTTTTT
>BKCP01011625.1:1635822-1687562 GCA_008636005.1 Striga asiatica | reverse complement strand
TCGGAACCGGGCTTCATAGGGTGGATACGATTAGAGGGAAGACATTTGGATTCCTAAAGCGAGTAACCTCAAGCCGTTGAAGTTACAACCGGGAACCGATTCCCACAATCCACATCTTTGTTGAAGGAGTTCAAGACACTCGGTAAATATTTCGTATTAGTATTTACTTTATTATAACAAATCAAAATTTGTATATGATGCATATTTTAAAGATGACGATCTGTTAATTCGCAATTAGTATGTACGGGTGTTGTATTTATACGATAAATACTTACTTTAAAAATTTTAAATTCCGCTGCGTACAGCCCGTACGGTACTAACGAACCCAACAGCATTGTCCACTGTAACAGTCAAAATTTTATCAATTCCCCAATCAGCTAGACATTGTTCAATTAAGTTGGATATAGCAATCCCCTGATGGTTGGTAATAACACAAAAATTCAACACCCTTTTATGCATTTTCCAATTTGAATCAATAAAATGGGCAGCTAAAACCATATAGTTGTTGTTTTGCACACTGGTCCAAGTATCAATGGTTAAACAAACTCTTCGGGAAACAAGATATTTTTTTAACTGTTTTTTCTTAGCTTCATACATGTCTAAAAAAGCTCTGACAAGAGTTCTCCTAGATGGGACCTTAAATAATGGTATTCCTGTGGCACAAAACTTCCTAAACCCCTTCTTCTCCACAAAAATACAGGGCAGTTCATCAAGAACTACCATTTCAACACAAGCCTCCATTGTCTGTTTTTTTATCAAAACTTGTGCAAGCAAGTTTATTATAATCACCCTTATCCCATGTTATAACTTTTTGCTTGCATAAATCAATTTTGGCAGGATACCATTTACATTTCTTAGGTATATGCTTGTTAAGTCCCCCATTCCCATTTGGTCCACTCTCTGTAGAAAAATCACCCTGCCCCTTTGGACAATATTTGCATTAGCCCTCTCTTTATATTCAGTGACGTCCTCAATCAACCCCGACTCCAAATTTTTAACTTTTCGAACATTTTTAACCCAATAAGTAGTAAAATGTTCCCAAATCGAGGACCTATAAACCCTAGCCTTCATACCTGGTGGAAGCTCATAGAGAATATTTGGCCCGGTTGGCATGTTTGCAGGCACCACAGGCACGGGATTTGAAGCACTGCTTGGTGTTGGTGGAGTATCCATTATCTGTGAATGCCTCCTAGCTGCAGGAACTTCCGATGATGTGCCGCAGGATTTAATTTTGTCCATGGTATTTGGGAATTAGGGTTCTTATTTTGTGAATTGGGATTTTAGCAATAGACTTTGAATTAGGGATTTAGGATTTTGATTCTCAATTTGAGAACTCAACTGAAAAATGGTGATAAGAGAATTTCCGATTTGATCTGAGAATATGGTTTGAGAATGAAATTGAGAGTTGTGACGGAGACGTCGGAGAGCGACTGAGAGACAACGTGAAAAATTCAGAAAGTGGCTAAGACGGTAAGACCTAAGAATCTGAAAAGTGAAGTCGTCTCTTATCAGAGCTATCTATTCACTATTTGGGCCAAATGCAATTGTTATCAGTTATTTAATTTTTTTGGGCCTGACTGACATACAAATACAAAAGGCCCAAGGAAATAAGGCATGCAGATTGCAAAAGCAGAACAGTGACTAATGTCTAATGAGTTTAATAATTATATTAACTATATTATTAATATAAATATAATAATAATGTATTATATAGAATACCCCTTAATATAAAAATTAATATAATTTTTGGTTCGGCTTTTGGTTCGGATAAAATTAATACCCCTTAATATAATTTCAAAACAAGTTAAGCCTAAATGGCTGGCTCAAACGTTTCGGAAGCTTACTTAGCAACACTACATGCTTCGGCTTTTGGTTCGGATAAAAATTAATACAATTATATTTGCTTAATCCGATCCCCTCCAAATCCAAAATAAATTCTTATTCTTATCTTATATGCCGTGTAAATAGGATTTTTTACTTAATATTATAATATTATAAAATACTTAATAAGTAGGATTTTTGCTTACTCCGATCCCCTCCAACTCCAAAATAAATAGGATTCTTTTTAGTTGTGTAAAAATATACAATTTGTCACCTAAATATTTTGAGACAAGTCTAAAAATACCTAAAATATTATATATTGTTCTTAAATTGTTTTAGATTTTGTCAAGTTTTTTATAAAATTCATCCTTCACCTTCATACTTCTCATTCACACTGGTCCTAAATAAAAATGAAAATATGTATCAATATAAATATGAGATAAAAATATATAACAATATATAAATATGAGATATTTATGTTATATTTTATTACAATATAATCTAAAATAGTGGGTCTAATAAAAATATAGTAATTGCAACAAACAACCATCGTAAAACCTATAGGCTCAACACTCAAGCCATAAAAAAAGCAAAACAACCACACCTCCAGGGAATAAATTGAAAAAAAACACATTTATTTCTTGTACAAATATTCAACAGCAGCAGCATGATTATTTAATCACAAAGAAGGCAAACCCCACTTAATATATCCTTAATATAATTTGAAAACTTGTTGAGCCTAAATGGCTTGCTCGCACGCTTCGAAAGCTTACTTGGCAACACTACATGCTTCAGCTTTTGGTTTGAATAAAAATTAATACCCCTTAATATGATTTAAAATGTGTTGAGCCTAAATGGCTGGCTCGCACGTTTCGAAAGCTTACTTGGCAACACTACATGATTCGGCTTTTGGTTTGGATAAAAATTAATACAATTATATTTGCTTAATTCGATCCTCTCCAACTCCAAAATAAATTCTTATTCTTATCTTATATGCCGCTCCAACTCCAAAATAAATAGGATTCTTTTTAGTTGTGTAAAAACATACAATTTGTCACCTAAATATTTTGAGACAAGTCTAAAAATACCTAAAATATTATATATTGTTCTTAAATTGTCTTAGATTTTGTCAAGTTTTTTTTATAAAATTCATCCTTCACCTTCATACTTCTCATTCACATTGGTCCTAAATAAAAATCTATATCAATATATAAATATGAGATAAAAGTATATAACAATATATAAATATGAGATATTTATGTTATATTTTATTACAATATAATCTAAAATAACAATTGCAACAAACAACCACCGTAAAACCCATAGGCAAACCACTAACCACTAAGAAGGCAAACCCCCTTAATATAATTTCAAAACGTGTTGAGCCTAAATGACTTTTGCGTAATATTATAATATATTTTTGCTTAACTTTTGCCGTGTGTAACAAAAACAAATCGGATGCAACAGATGCATCCAATAATTTATTACTTTTTGTTTTGTTGATGCAATTGTTTAATTTGTTAATTGATATTATATATGTATATAATATTATATATGTTATAATATTATTTCTACTTTCACTTTGCTTAAGTAGTTTATTGATGTTTATATTTCTTTTTCAATGAACGTAGGTGAAGCAAAATTTCATCAAAATAAACTGCCATTTTTAGATATTACTAATCATATTCTATGTAAATTTTGTTACTTTTTTAAAATTTAGCAGATATCAATTTGAAAAATGTTTAAGATGAAATTTGGTAGTTATCTTGATCGTGAGTTTTTATTTAACTGTTTTATTGATTATACTTAATTGATATATGTATATATTTTGAAGTTTATGGAGAAACTTTTATCGATATTCCTGAAGACCTACTTATTCAAGATGCAGAGGATCATTTTGCTGCTATTGTTGAAAGTACTTATCTTCACTACTGAGCAACTTTTTGAATGCAATAAAATGCTCTAAAATTCCTAATCATCTCTTAAAATTGAAAGTGGGTATTCCTGTAACTTCTGGGTTATGTAATGACACTAGGTTAGTCATCATTCAACCATTATATTTTCTTCTAGCATTTATCATTCTTAATTCTAAACTAATTTTTTATATACCATTATTTTAGATATTTTATTTTAATTAGAAAGAATACATTGGTAACTTCAATAAATAACCACAATTTGTTTAATGGGTTGTGTAATGACACCAGGTTAGTCATCGCTCGACTGGGAGATCGCGTTGTTGAGGCTAAGGTTTTTATTTGAAAGGAATATTGGGAGCAAAGTACTTATTCCACGCATGTTATTGAGTCCTTGTGATGTGAGATTGTCATTCAAGTTTCAATGAAGACAACTTCCACTTATGGTTTATTTTCCAATGACTGTTAATAAGAGTTAAGGACATACATTATTTAAAGTCGGATTGTATTTGCCTAATCCTGTATTTAGTCATGGTCAACTTTTATTTAGAGTTGAAAGTAGAAGAGTCTTGAAAATTCTGTGTTGCGATAAGAATAGAAAAACTGTAAATTTAGAACTATTAATGTTGTGTACAAAGAAACTTTTCAGAATTTGAAATAATATCGACTTTTTATTTTTTTATTTTTGCACTTTTATATGACAACATGTGTTTTTTCCATAATTTTATGTTTTAGTTTTTTTTTTTTTCAAACAACCCGTATAGTACACGAGTGTCGTACTAGTAATATATTGTAACAAGATATGTGTAAGAGAAGATAGTGAGAGTAGTATTCTACGTGTATCATTTATCGATAATATTGAATATATTAAAATTTTATTTATTCTTAATTATAATCAGGATCTCAAATGAAAACTATTTTATAAGGAGTGAAATAAATATATAAATCATATTAAATTATTATATATCATACAATAAAATAAAAAAATAATTATAAATATTCAAAATTATTTTCATACTAATCATTATTACTTCACTTCATTGATTTAACTACTGCGTGGCCCGTGCGATGCACGGGTAAATAATATTACGATTATATTATAAATTAAATATATAATATTATTAATTATGAGGAAAATAATATTACCTATTGTTTTTAAATTAAACCAGGTTGGATACAGTCCGGCCGGATGGACCGAGAACCGGGTTATAAACAGTGTAGTTCGCTTGAATAAAATATTTACTATTGAATCCGTCAACATCAGTCGGTTGGACTGGTAGGATCGTTACAATTTTCTAAATAAATTTTGTTACATTTAAAATTATTTTAAATAAAATTACATATTTAAATAAAATAGAGATTTATAAATTGTTTATTAATTAGTTTTAACATTTGAATTTATAAATTGTTTAGATATTTAAATAACACGTTTCCTCAACGACACAACACATTTTATCAAATGTTCCACGTTTCTAACCATATCCTCATAGGGCTGAAGCACAAGAAAGTATTAAAATTTATTACAAAAAGTACTCTATATATATATATATATTAAAATGTATATATATTGATATTAAAATGTTTATAAATTTAAATCTGAACAAACTACAAATGATTTAATAGAATAATTTGATCGTTTTGATGATGGTTCGATTCTGAAAACCATATTCACTGTACATTAATAAAAATTATAATAAAATATTATTTTATTCACATAAATATTAATAAAATGATATATAAATATTCATTAATCATTAAACATGTTGTCATATAAACGTATTGTTAATATGATTATTTGAAGTTTGGGGAATATTAAAATTAGAAATGAATTAATAAATAAATATTGTTGTCATATTCACATGGTAATTCTTATTAAAACTTGAAATGTATTAACATGCTTTGAAAATGGTTAACATGCTGTTTTATACTGAAAAATTTATGAACAAAGCCTCATAAATTGAAAAATCTTGTTAACATGTTGTTAATTTTTAATGAACAAAGCCTGTTATCATTTTAATTTTAAGCGAAAATCACGTATCTATATAACAAAGCATGTTAATCACTCTTTTAATATATTGTTAATATGATTATTGGGAAAAAAAAAGTTACTAAGAATGGTAGGTAATTAATGTTGACTGAAATTTGACTTTTCATTTTAAAAAAATAGTAATTCTTATTATATATATAGATACCTTCAATTATAAATATTGTCTCGTGCATAGCACATATCTATATATATATAATAAGAATTAACATTTACCATAAATAATAGTAAGGAAAAGTCAACCACATTTATTATATACTATTTTCAGTAACTTTTACATTTTACATTTTAATTTTAATTCATTCTCAAGAAATTGGATGGTTTCTAAATTAATGAGTTTTAAATGCACGTATCATGTTTCAAAAATTATAAATCATTTAAAATCGGAGGGTTCCTAAATTAATGGTTACAAACTTTTCAAAGTTGTATATGGCATCTTTTCTTTTTGATTTTTAGTAATAAAATTATTTTAAATATATATATTCTAATCCAGAAATTCAATCATGTTAAATATATATACATATATTGAACGTTGAAAATATTTTTTAAATTGTATACTCAATTAATTAATCTTAATTTTTTTTTAATTACTATATTTATTTTTTATTAATATGCATAAAATAAAAATAAATAGTTCATCTTTAGATATATAATTTATAATCTTAATATACTATCATTTGGTGTAGACATATGAATCATAAAATATTTTTATTTCATAAAATTAAATATTATATTTAAAGAAAATAAGGAAATTACTTTGGATCAATCGGGTGATTGAATTAGGGTACTGCCCACTTTGATTGAATTACTTTTAGGTGATATTTAAAATAGTCAAAAAACTTGACACAACTTGGTTGGTCCGAGGTAACTAAGTTATGTATCAGTTTGACCAGGCCAAATTGATTATTGAACCTAAATATAAATTTTAATATTGAAAATACTTTATTACGTGAATGTGATGTAGTCCAAACTTCAAATAATCATATTAACAATACTTTTATGACAATATGAATAATGATTTATGAATATTTATATATCATTTTATTATTATTTATGTGAACAAAATATTTATTTCATTATCATTTTTATTAATGTACGGTAAATATAAGGTTTTCAGAATCGGACCGTCTTGTTGTTGTTCAGATTTTAATACATAATACTTTAATATAAATATATATATATATATATATATATATAGTACTTTTTGTAATAAATTTAAATAAAAAGTGTTACTTAAATATCTAAACAATTTATAAATTCAAATGTTTAAACTAATTGATAAACAATTTATAAATCTCTATTTTATTTAAATATGTAATTTTTTTTAAAATAATTTTTCATGTAACAAAATTTTTTTAGAAAATCGTATCGTTCTTACCAGTCCAACATACTGGTGTTGGCGGATTCGATAGTAAATATTTTATTCAAGCGCAGTAAATCGGTTATAAATCGGTTCTCGGTCCATCCGGTCGGACTGCGTCCAACCCGGTTTAATTTATAAATAATGGATAAATCATAATTAATGTTCTTTATTTATTTAATTTATAATACAATCAAAATATTATTTTTCCGTGCATCGCACGGGCCACGTACTAGTTATGTACTAATACATATATGTAGGTATAGATTACGTATTAATTTTTATAGGAAGGAAATAAATAAATAAATAAATAAAAGAAAACAAAATAGAAGGCAGTCAAAGTTAGCCAGAAACCCTCATTTCACCTCTTCATCATCTCACTCAACACGGTTCTCAGTTCCAGCGCAGCCTCCTCCACTGCAGCCCCACGGCTCCACCACATCCCGGCGAGAGTAGTAACTCCGCCGCCTCCACGGCTCCACCTCAGTCTCCTCACAACCAACCTGCTTCTCACATCTCGCCACCCCCAAAGTCCCTGCTGCTCGGCTCTCGCTACCCTACATCACCTGCTCCTCGGCTCTCGACTCCAAAGGAAATATTTTGTTTTCCATTGGAGATTATGAATAGCTTCATCAGAACTTCAAATTGAAATCGGGCCTCTTCTTCATTCACTTGATGATTTAGGTTTTCTGATTATTGGAATGATTATGTATTAAATTAATATAGTGAGATATAAATAATTGACCAATTCTTGCTGTTTTGAGGATTGAATTTCTTTGATGTGTATTTGCCTATTTCTTTGCTGTGTTTTGAGGATAGATTATAAATCTGGATGACCCAAAATTATTTATGCCTCATTTAATTAAGAGGTCCTTTTTTTTTCAAACTTTTCATTCGGTTTATGTATAGAAAAGGTTAATTTCAATCTCCAGTTACATGGTTTTTAATCATTCCATCAAGAATATTATGTATAAAAATGTTAACATGGTTTATGTGTAAAAATGTTACCTGATTACTGTTCTGATTATCTATACTTATATAATAAGAATTAACCTTTTTCAAAATTAGTAGGTCAATTCTTAGTCAACATCCTGTCTGCATTAAATGTTTACTAAAATTAGTAACTTTTATGTCCTTTTCACACTTTTTTTTATGTCCTTTTCACACTAGATTATATAAATGAACGGATATTATCTCACCTTTCATTAATCTCACCTATAATTCATGTGAATTGATTGATTGCCTTTAACTTTTCAAAACGTGTGCTATCCATTGTTTATTACTATTATTATTATAGTATGCACGTAATCAATTGATTAAATAAATTATATATTATTATTATTATACTCACCACGTGACAGTTAATTAAAATATATCTATAATTATATTAAAAGGTATACCATTTACCATATTTAATATAAAGAAAAGTCAACAACATTTATTGCATTATTATTTCCGTATTATACAATCTATACTTATATAAAAAGAGATTCTATTTACTATATTTACTATCCAGAAAAGTCAACTGCATTAAATGTCATTACTATTTTGGTATTATAATATTTTATTTATTTAATTATTTTATTTATTTATTTTATTTTAAAAAGGTAAGTATAATAAAAAGATTTTAATAATAAAAAAATCAAATACCAAATAAAAATGTACACTTTGACTTATTTGATTATATTTGGTATTTGATTATACTAAATATATTCCTATTTAGTATATACATTAAATACTTACTAAAGTATTTGTTTGTTTTATTGTCAAAGTTAAGTATAGATTTGTTTATATTATCAAATCATAAAAAAATATTAAATCCATATTGTAAAAAAACAAATCATATAATTTTATAACAATTCTACTACACTATTTAACAATATTTTTTTTATTATATAATAAAATAATAATTAAATATTATATGGTGAACAACAATAAGTAAAACTGTTACTTTCTCTTATATCAAGGGATAAATTTATATGCTAAAATTAAATTAATATTAGTATAAATGTTTTAGTGAGATAATATATTAATTATTTTACAAGCTAGCCCTAACATGCTCATATTTAAAGTCTTAAAAGATGTAGAAAAAAAAACTTAGAATAACTCTATTATTTTTTAGACTTAAACGTTGATTAAAAGAGGTAAAAATTTCTAATTTTTTAGACTTAAACGTTGATTAACACCATAGATTGAGAGTTTATATTTAGTAAAATTCCTAATTGTAATAAAAAAATTAATTTTTACTATATTTTAGAATATCTTTAAATTCATTATATATAAAAAAAAAAAAAACTACAATGAAAAAAGCAAGTCAGCTATATATCGATTTGTTGTACTCCTCAAATCACACTCACAATTTGGCTACAAGGAAAGGAAACTCATTGATTAAAATATTATTTTGTCAGTAGTCTTAATGTACAAGAGATTTTAAGACTCCACTTGAATATTATACAATTTTTATTGAACATTGTATAATTTTCTTGCGTATTATAAACTTTTATTAAATATTACATCTTATAATATAATATTTTCTAAATAAATATATCTCGTGCTTTGCACGGGTCACGTACTATATATATTATGTACATATTTCTTTATTCATGTATATAATTATAAGCCTGGATAAATAGCCTTAAAAATGTACATCCCGTGCATCGCACGGGCTCTATACTAGTTACAGTCAAATATGCAATTACTATTATGACGTAGTACACTATACGTGTTTTAAAACACTGACAGAAATACCGAAATAGGGTCGCTTACCGGAGCTTAAAACCCTCTCAAATCTAATACAGCTCATTCAGTGATCAGAGCTGCCCAATAGTGTGGAAATGGCGATCCGTCTATTGGCGAGAAGGACACCATCAACGGTTGAAAGTACATCGGTCCTATTTAGAAGCGCATTCAGTTTCCTCCGCAATCTGAGCACCGCCACTTCCACTGAAAATTCCGCCGTGAGTGCGGCGGTGCCTGGCGGCGGACCTAAGAAGCCGAAGCGGAAGAAGAAAAAGAACCTGTTCGAGGTTGCTCAGTTTCTGCCTAACTGGGGTATTGGCTATCACATGGCAAAAACTCACTGGACTGGGGTATCTTACGAGATTACTAAAATTAACCTCTATAAGGTTACTTTTTCTTTCAATCTTTTCTGTTCTTCCTTTAGCTGTATTTAATCGATATAAATCTCAATATTTTGTAATGGACATCGTATTAATTGTTAATCGAGCTGTTTTAAGGTTTAATGTTATTAAAAAGGATTTGCAGTATCTCCTTTCATTTGCTCTTCTTCATTTTAACATTTTTTTTTGTCCCAGGACGGGCGGCATGGTAAGGCTTGGGGGATTGTTCATAAGGATGGTATGCCTTTCTATGTTGATTGCGTTTGTCATTTTATATGATGAGTTGAAAATTGTTCGTGGGTTCAGGATAAAGGATAGTCTGTTTCCCTCCCTGTGTATTTAATGTTGGGTGTAAGCTATATTATTTTTTCTTTGCTTTTGTTTTTCAATTCCACTGAGATCATTTTTCGCCTAGACTCGATACTCATTACTTTTACTCGGTTGTCCATTTCCAAGGGGAAGCAATGTGAATTATAGTAGAGGGAAAAAAATGCTATTTTTCCTTGCAGTTCAAAAATGTCCTGCTCAGCTGTCATGATTTCCAAATGAAGTGAATTAGTTTTGGGAGGGGCTTATGGTAGGCTGCTGCGTATTCTTGTAACCTCAACATTGAAACATGACTAACATGATTGATTGTGAACTTATCCTTCTAAGAATTATGATCCCAAGTGTTTTAACTTTGTTTGGTGCATGGTTCAGTTTGTGTGGTTTTTATATCTGATATGGACATTGGTGAGTCTACGGTGAAAAAAGAAAGTAAAACGGAACATAATAGAGCTTTAGTTCTTTGCATTCTCTCATAAGTTTTTCTAACCACGCATTTACTTTTTCATTATTCTGTTTTCTGTTTGGTTGTTCTGCACAACTTGAATTTAATTCTCCGATTTCATTTACCTTTTGCTCATAGATTGTAGTGTCTTATGATGGTATTTGATAAGATTATGGTCTTCATTGGCCTATAGGTAATCAGCCATATTAGATTTACTTGAGTTTCTGCATTGAGATATTTTGGTCAACAACTCGTGAAAGAAATCCATCAACTAGCGAAAGATTAATGCATGTGAGATGATCGAAAATGAAGAATCTGTCGTGACAAGATTTTCTAGAGAAATACCAATATTTACAGATTTATAGCAAAAAAATTAAATAATAAAACACTATCATACACTGATTTCATCATGGTGTCCGTTGATGTGAATAATCCAATTTTAAATGCGTTAAATTTTGCTAGCTAATGTCTTTGCAGTAATAACCCACTCTATCTAAACCTAATTGATATGTGTTTATAGATGTCTGTAGTTAGTTATGTTCTCTTCATACGTGTTACTGCTTGTGGTTACCCATCTGTAGACGAAGAGTTAATTACGTAATTAAACCAGAGGTTTAGCATTTTACAAAAAATCCCAGCTATCTTATGACACTTGTTTTCATTTTAGTTTTACAAAGTGCATCCCTGGGGAGATGTGTTATGAAAAAGGCAAATCTTGTGGAGGGTTTTTGTTGGCATCTTACAAGGGCTTTATTGCTATTACTATTATTTTTATGATTATTTACTATTTGGTGGTTATTGTTGAGTTGAAACATAGAAAAAGTTGCATTCTTAATCATCTGAAGATCATTGATGAAAGGCATAAATATTAATGCTTCCGTGGAGGTCAGGTGTAGTCTTATAACAGAAAACAACCCCACATTTATTTTCTGAATTTGCAACTATACCCCCATCCAGATGCGTATTACCTTTCGGTTACCCTCCTTGGATGTACATCTTTACATGACAAACAATATTTGGATAGGTATTTGTAGTTTCCGAAGGTAATTGAGTTTTTGGCTTTACGCTTAACCCGAGGATAATTTTTGCAACTAGCCATCAATGGAAGTTAGATGTTTCTCTGATATGGTACAAATATAAGCTAATAAGACCTGAAGCAATGGCTTTATTCCAATTTGCAGGTATTCAAGCTGCAGATGCCCCAAAGAAAATAAGCGGGGTCCACAAGCGCTGCTGGAAGTACATTCCCTGCTCAGAAAAGACTGAAGAGATTGCCTCAGAACCAAAACCAGAACCAGAATTGCAGACTGCTTGAATATTTACTTGTTAACTTGAAGAAGACCAGCAACCTCGCTTGCCTAATCTTTCCGTGGTAAGGGACAAGATTTCGACTATTGGGACATCAAAAAGTTGATTTTTAGCAGTATGTTGGAATTGTAAGGACAAGATAATCTTAGTGGCGGAGATAAGTTACGGGAGCAATATCTGGTTGGATTTCTGATCTTTGATAAATATCCATGTTACAAACATAAATCTGATCTCTGTTTTGATGGTAATAATATTTAGGTCACAATCTTGTACCTTGTCATGCCTTCTTTTTTTTTTTGTGTGTGTGTGTAAATCCGGAATGCGTCATTCAGATATTTTATTTTTTTCCATCTTATTAGAGTTGGTGTTCAAAAGCAAGTTGAGAGTCCTGAGACTCAATGTGGTTCTGAGTTAACCCTTGAAATATCACAGTTTATTGTTGAGGTTTAGTTTTTATGTTAAAACTGGAATTTATGCTTACATATCATCATGAAGATGATAAGAGTGACAACACATTATATTCCTTTGATTTGATTTTAAGGTTCTTTGAAAGTGGAAACATTATTTTCTTTTTGGCGCAATTGCAGAATGAATAACATTTACTTCGATTTCAGTTTAAGTACATTTTTTAAATTTTGACATTTTATGGTACGATTTCATTTCATGAAAAAGGAGGCATAGATCAACGTACTCATGATAATTGATAGCTTGAGAGACCTTGAGAGATACTTGTGGTACATTTTACTCAGCACAATACATTTGTGGTATGTTTTGGTCGAGTTGGAGGCATAGTTCAACATGCTCTTTTTTTTTGTTTTTTTGTTTTTTTTTTTCCAAACGACACCCCAAATAATATTAAACTCAACCAAAGATTGCAACCGGTAATCACAAGAGTACAACTCCAGGTGCTCAAGAAAAAGAGAAAACCGAGCAATAGAACCAAGGGGGAATGAGGAACACTCATCCCCTCAAAGCCATTCGCGGCTACAGACAAACAACACCACAGAAATTAAAAAACAAAGAGAGACTAGAACACTAAAAACTACAACGAACCTAATGTGGGATCGCTTGAGAGATCTTTAGAGACACATGTGGTACATTTTGGTTGAAATTGTGGGATATTTTGGTTGAAATTCTCAAGAATCAAACCGTAAGAGCTATATATATTCAATGGTTCACAGTTGGTCCAGTGGACTAATGTATTAGTATTTTTACATAATATATAATGTTTCAAATAACAAATTATATATATATATATATATATATATATAGATAAACATAATTAAATAAAACTAAAAATAATTGAATTAATATGTAATCATATACTATTATTAATACTATAATATAGAAGGAAACAAAACAATTACAGTTTGTGTCTACAATTATAGTCGTTAATTGAATAAGTTATACTTAAATGAGAAACTTATTCATCTCTTAATCATTTTTTGCAATACAAATATTTTTGTTAGACAGACTAACTGTTAGCTAATCATATTTTATTCTAAAATACACATGCTTATACTATTAAATGTTATACTTTTGTTTATATTGATTTGAAATCTAAAAATATTTATTGAATGACTATGGTTGCCTAACCGCGTAACAGAAGTCTTATCTTTTTTAGAATATTTTTCACTTTAATAATATAGTTTATTAATTATGTCAAAATTGTATTTTTGTTTCAGGACTTCCACTTGACCGGTTAATGACAAGACAACGCCTGCAGGAAAGGAGCAACACTACATTTTATACGCCAGAACTTTTTTGGCCGATGTTCTTCTCTCTCTCTCTCTCTAAGGCTGTGTTTGGTAAGCCAAATAAGTTAGCTTATAGCTTATTTGGTTAGCTTATAAACTCCTTGTATTCAAATAAGCCTCGTTTGGTAGGACGAGCTTTTTTAAAAAGCTCGAGCTTATCTCATAAGCTACTTTAGGTAGCTTTTCAAATAAGCTAGTTGATTTTTTTATTTCAGCTAGCTTATCAGCTAATTTTACCAAACACTTTTATCATATAAGCTAGCTTTTCAGCTATAAGTCATAAGCTATAAGTTATAAGCTAAAAAATTACAAATAAGCTATAAGCTAGCTTATCAACTATCAGCTAACTTATCAACTAGTTTTACCAAACATAGCCTAATTTTATCTCTTATTTGTCGTTACTTCTTCTTCCCTTTTTTTTTTCTTCTCTTGAAATAGATGCAATATCCCCCAAAAATCTAATTTCCTTTTTTTATTCTTCTTCATTTTTTTTTTCTTCTCTCTTATTTCAGTTATTGGTCTTCGACTTCACAAGTACAACTCTTATTAAACTAACCCCTATAAATACAACCTTCAATTATCCCCATTTGTGCACCAAATTTCAATTTTAATTATATTCAACGTTTCCATTAGATTAATCCGACGAGATCAATGGCTAGGACGAGGAACGAGAAAGACGCCAAGACAGTCAACTAGAGAATGACATCCGTCGTCAGGCATTCAAGTAATGCTCCCATATTCGGGTCGGAGTGCAGCTCCGGGTTGAACGACACGTACCATCAGGTCCATTTTAATGAAATTATTAACTTTAAATTTTTACAAATCATCATATCCATATGATATTCTCTGATATCAATTAAATGTTTTTTTTTTCAGATATCTGATTGTTGGAGAATATGTCACTTTATATTTTATTTGTTTATAGATAGTTGTTTTCATGTTGCTTGATAGATTTTAAATTGTTGTTTTGTAATTATGTGTTTTGCTTGTTGTTTTCATAATATATATTATTAATTTTTAAAGTTACAATAACAAACCTTTGTGTTACTTTTTAGTTAATTTAATTGCTATGTATGTATATAACCAATTGATCAATCTTTTTATTTTTGGTTTTTTTTTTTAGTCATTCATGTTTGGAGAAGAAGAAGAATAAATGTTTGGTGGAGAAGAAGAGCAAGAGAAGAAAAGGGAAGAATAGAAAAATAATGCGTGAGGAAAGAGAATGAAGAGAGAGAACGAAGAGAAAGAAAGAAAAGAGGAAGAGAGAGAAAAAAAATATATAAGAATATTTTAGTTAGGTGGTTTTTAAAACCAGTACATCGCTCGTGGGATGTACGAGTCAATAATTATAATTGCGTGTAGTAAATCAATGGAAATATATTGATTAATATATTAAGTAATTTTGAATATTAATAATTAATTTTTTTACTATATGACTTCTATATTTATTTCACTCGTTATAAAATAGTTATCATTTTAGACCATGTTTATAATTAAAGATAATGAAAATTTAACATATTCAAATATTATCAATAAATAATACTCACAAAATAATTATCTCTCTCTATCTTCTCTTACCCATAACTTGTTACAATATATTATTTCGATTTCTAAATAAATTAGGCTAAAGTTGAAAACTGTGTCAAATATTATAACCAACACTTGATTGAAAAAGATTGTAATATATATTATTTGAAGTTAAAAAAATTGTTAATTTCCAATTACATCAATATTATTTTATTTTTCTATATAACTTATAATATTATAAATATTTTAATTTTTCTTCTAATCTACTAATTTATATGAAATTTGTTTGTGAATCACAATATGAGTTTCTAAAAAATTGGTTTGGAGTAGTTATTGATAAAATCAAAGGATAGTTTTGAACTCCTTCAATAGATGATTTTTGGTATATGGCTCATTACAAAATGAAAATATAGATGTAGGGAGTTGTTATTAATGTTGAGATGTCAATTCCAATATAGTATTGTGGTAGTTATATCGATAAAATTTTTGGAATTGATTTCAAAATTTATTTTATATTTTTATATTGCAATAATCTCATGTATATTCCGATCTACATATGGTTGGATATCCAACAAAACAGGAGAACACATCATTTGTTATTAAGGATATCATTTTAAGATCATCGAGTACAGAGATTCTGATTTTGCTGGATGTCAACATTTTAGAAAATCAACTTCAGGCTACATTTATTTATTGGCTGGAGGAGCCATCTCATGAAGAAGCGCTAAACAAACACTTATAGCATCTTCTACCATGACAACTGAATTTGTAGCGTGTTATGAGACATCGATCAATCATGGAATATTGTTGCTGAATTTTATCAATGGGCTACGCATTATTGAAAATGTAGAAAGACCACTAAAGTTTTCTTGTGACAATAATTCAACAGTATTATATGCAAATAACAATATGAACTTAACTAAGTCAAAGCATCTCGACATAAAGTTCCTAGTTATAAAATAAAGAGTACAGAGTGGACAAATTGCTATAGAACATATCAGGACGGACTCAATGATTGCGGCTCTGCTTACTAAAGATCTAACACCCAAGGTCTTTCATGAACATATTGTTCAAGGGTGTGACACATTTTTAGGATTTTTTGTTTTAGTGGGAGTCTATATTAATTTATTGTTCTATATGTGTACATTATATTATGCATTTGGATATTTTGATCAGATGTGGAGTATTCGGTTTATCATACTCTGTAGTTTTAGTATCCCACTAAGGAATAAAGTGACCAGTTGAAAATAGGCATGAAAGATCACATTACATAAAATTTTCATGCTACACTTCCATGATTGCTCTATGTCATTCGACAGCATTGATATATGTGATTATCAATGGGCTGATTCATCTTAAAATGATGAATGCCTCTTTAGTCCTATGCCATTACGAATAATGGACGAGATTAGTAGAGAATACTTTTGTTTGTGACAACAAATTTTGAGCTCATAAAATAATACACATTGTTCGGTTGCATATGTAGTCCAAGTGAAAGATTGTTAGAAATATTTTATTTGGACAATATATGCAAATAGAATATGTATAGTTGTCATAATATAGTTCAATTAAAGTGATCTGCTAAATTTATAATTTTGGATAAAGGGAGTATCAAATTGTTATGGATTTAAACGTGTAGATACTATTATGAGATTTCTGTTTGTCGAGGAAACGAACTAAAAATCAATAAATTTTATTTATTTGGTTATGACCTCAAACGACAAAAAGATACAAGCAAATTTCCGAAGAGGTGCTTTCTCCCTTTAAAAGCACCATGCACACCAGACTTCAGTACAAAATAGATATGCAGAATGTACGATATACAATATACACAATCTACTAAATTACATCTGCTATAAGATTTCGATCGTTTGGAAGTATATATCCATATGGAACTAGAGAACAAAAAGCAGAAGAATTTCCCATTCATAAAGTCTAGTACGCTTCCGCTTTTATTTGTTGATTCTTAATTATTTGACATAAATGATTTTGAGATCGGATTAATTTCCTTTTAGTTTGAAATTACAACATCATCATGCAGAATTTATAAGACAAGTAATATAAAATAGATTAATTAATATGATAATATATAGACTATATAAAATTTAATGTATTCATAATTATTGTACTAGGTTGAATATGACTAATCAAATATTTATTATATAATTAATGTAAATTTCATGCATAATTTTTTTTTATATTTAAAGTAAATAAAATAAATACTTAGACGTTTGAGTTTTAATAAAGTTTATTAAAAAAAAAAAAAAAAAAAAAAAACTCGTATTCCTACTAACACCGCGTAATCCTCGAGTGTTGTCATTCTTGGCAAAAATACAAAAACCCAAAAGGGAAGTAATGGAGAGAAGGAAAGTCATGAGACCAATCAAGCAAAAACTTATTGCCACTGCTTTTGCTTTTTATCAAAGGATAGAAAGGCATCAATCTAATCTGTCTATCTTGATTAATCCCACATTATATTCATTCCATATATATATAATGGAAATGCCACCTTTGAGCCCTTTTATGTTGTTTTGTTATCCGTTTGTATTTATGTAACTTTAGCTTTATTATTTTCATCACAAGAAGGGATAGCATAGTATTGGATTTGGATGATATAATATATGAATTTGATTGCACTTTTGATGATTGGCTTTGCTTGTAGGCTACACATTCAAATTTCAAAATACCATATGAATCTTTATGGGTTTATACCGTTACTTTAAGCACAAGGACCATTATTCGACTCTTATAACTTGTACCATATCGATGCTTTTTTCTTCTAGCTACCTACGTTTCAATTTTTTTTTTTTTTTTTTTTTTNTATCATTTTTTTTTTTTTTTTTTTTTATTTTAAAATGATACCGAAATCAATATTCGTGTTTAGAAGTTAGTATGATAGAAAAAAATACTAACTTAGGCTGTGCTTTTGTCCGTTTCCTATTAATTAACTTTTCACCTTTGGTGCAACCCACATTAGTAAGTTTTATTAGGTGATTATTGAAAGAATGTCATTTTTGTTTTGTTGTTTTTAGGGAGATTATATTTAATTAAAGTCTCACATCTCATTCTATTTGACTGTCATCTCACATCTGTCAACAGTTAAGTGCACATCAATGTTTGGAGCCAAACTATTACCGGTTGTTAGTGAAATGTGTTTTTACACAACATAAAATGTCACATGATAAAAAAGATGGATAAGATAAGATATATGTACTCTTTAAATATAATATTTCATTACAAAATTTGGGATTTTGGAGAAAAGAGTTGTATGAAAGATCAAAGATCCAAGGGTCCAGTATCTGACAGAATACCTACAAACATTGATTGCAATGTGATAGTAGCAATTTAGTGTCGATTAGAGAATTATATGACAAAATTAAAAATCGTTGGATTATAGATTAAGCCAACTGCTTCAATTTGATAATGGTTTGATATTTTTTCTCTTTTTTTGTGGTTATTAATAAAATTATCTAGAAATGCAAATACAAAAAAAAAAAAACGACCATGTTTCAATGGTAATATATTCTACCAGAATTAAAATGGATATTCTTATTTTATAATATTCATAGGATGAATTTTGTTGGAATTTCTACTGATTACAGGAATGCGACGACGTGTGTCCGAACATGTGGGGGCGATACCAGCGACTTTTCAATTAAAATAGGACTACATCAGGGATCAGCATTGAGCCCTTATCTATTTGCTTTGGTGATGGACGAGGTCACAAGGGACATACAAGGTGATATCCCTTGGTGTATGCTCTTTGCTGATGATGTGGTGCTAGTTGACGAGAGTAGGACAGGGGTAAATAGGAAGTTAGAGCTGTAGAAGGACACGTTAGAGTCGAAAGGCTTCAGACTTAGTAGGACGAAGACCGAGTACATGACGTGCGCTTTCAGCATGGCTTCACATGATGATGGTGACGTTAGCCTGGACGGGCAAGTGGTGGCCAAGAAGGAGACTTTCCGGTATTTAGGATCGATGCTACAAAAGGATAGCGGCATTGATGCTGATGTTAGGCATAGAATTGCAGCCGGTTGGTTGAAATGGTGTCAAGCGTCGAACGTTCTCTGTGGATAAGAGGGTGCCACAAAGGCTAAAAGGTAAGTTCTATAGGACGGCGATTCGCCCGGCGATGCTATTGAATGTTGGCCTACAAAATGGCAACATGTCCAACAACTGAGTGCAGCAGAGATGCGAATGTTGCGTTGGTTCTGCGGGCATACAAGAAGGGATAAAATCCGGAATGAGGATATTCGAGATAGGGTCGGGGTGGTTCCAATTGAGGAGAAATTGGTCCAACATCGGCTGAGGTGGTTCGGACATGTCCAACAGAGGCCTCCTGATGCACCGGTGCGTAGGGGAGTTCTACAGCGGGTCGAGGATGTAAAGAGAGGTAGAGGTCGGCCTAAACTCACTTGGGAAGAGCCGGTTAAGAGAGACCTTAAAAATTGGAATATCTCCAAGGATTTAGCGGTGGATAGGAGCGCTTGGAGGCTAGCAATCAACGTGTCAAAACCGTGACTTTTGCTCTTTTCTCTTTTTATTCCAACCTCTTCCTTTTGTTTCGAGCCCTTTTTGTGTTTCTCTTACCATTATTTCTCTTGGGTTTCATCTCTAACCTACCCCGACTTGCTTGAGACTAAAGGCTATGTTGTTGTTGTTGTTGTTCTACTAAAATTTGTGGAATCCAACAATATTTTTTTAGTAGTAGGAATTATCTGCAGTGAAAAAACTCCCAACAAAAATTCTTACAATACAATTGAAAATTTTATTGTTGGAAACTTCAATTTTCAATTAGATTTTCAAGGAAAAATAATTCGAATGTAATATTTTAATATTGACCTCCACTACAAAATTATACATTTAAATATCTATCGGAATTCTTATTGTAATATTCGAGTATTGAACTTTATTGGAATATGATATTTTTTTTTAATGAAAAGTTTGACGAGAAGTAAAAACGGTATGAAGTTTACCAAATGTTATTGGACAAAAGTTGCAAGTTTTCGATATGACATAAACGACGTTCTGTTGATTTACTTACTATAGAAATTCCAATTCTACAACTTCTATCACACATTAATCGACTGACTAGTTAATTGGGCGTGAATTTATGATAGAACCAAAAATGAACCAGAAACTAATTTATTGTAACGTGGCTGGTTAGAGTAACAACAATTGATGCATGTAGTCGGTCACATATCTATACCGTCATTTAACTGCTTTCAAACCAACTTTGCTTAATTGTTTGGCTTTTTCTTGCGTGCTTCTTACATCAATAGATTGATAAATACCTTAACTGTTAACTTATACGTATTACTTATATGACTGCCTACTAAGTGTAAGGCGATGGGTGATTGGATATAGATTCTGAAATTCATCTAGTAAAAAATCAATCAAAACTCAAATTTAATTCAACTCTATAATCCTCAATTTTATTCATATAATTAAATAATACTAATCAATCATTCTTACACATTAACTTTATTTCATTATTCATCCGCTCACATAATTTTTTATTAACCATCACTTATATCACATTTCTCCTACTTTTACATCAAATTAATTTTAAATATTTTTAGTTTAAATATTATTTTAATATAAATTCAAACTCCCACTAAACTAACCATACCACATTTTTCAAAATTAATGAGAAAAAGTATTTTAAATTTAAAATATTTTTACAAAAAAATATATATTATTATATATTTTAGAATGATACTTTTTACTAATGCGACTTACATGTATTATATTATAATAATTTTTCTAGATTATACCCTATAACTGATTTAAACATAAATATATTAATTGATAAAAAAAATTATTTTCTAGTTAATATTAATAAATAATTTTTTTATAATTATAATAAATATAGTTTATATATTTTACATATAATATGGATGTCAAATCGAAATTTATCAAATGACGCTGAATTTGATATATTATATATGTAAAACTGATAAAAACTACAAAAGTGATTAACTTTTTAAAATAAATTTTTATTTTAATGGTTATAATAAAAAATGATATTAAAATACAATTAATACATCTAAAATGACCATAAATAATTAATACATTTATATAATCCGAACATAACTATTTTTAGATTGAAAATAACTTAAAATATTATATCCAAACCAAATAAGGAAGTTTGTACATAAAATTACGGACCATATGAGTCGGCACTTAGACTCCGCAAGATATAATTAAATATATGGGGATAGCGGCTGTCAAAATGGCATATGCTCACGTGTCTCATATGTCAACGGTTTGATTCACAACTAAGCAGACGTCGCCGCCCAGCGGCGGCCTCAAACGCTCCTCACCCACTCTTCTCGCGCCACGTGTCTCCCATCAAGCCTCGTAATAACTTTATCACAAAGCCATAGTAGAAAAAGAAAAGGTTCCATACACCACACCACCGGGTAGTTTATTTATTTAAAAAAAAAATAGAGAAAAAAAAAATGAAAAAAAAATAAAAAAGACGTATTATATGAATTCATTTTTCTAATAACATTTTATTAGAAAAACAGATTCAATTATATATTTTATATTTAATTTTGAATAATTTTAAAAATATTTATTTCCTTTTAAAAAGAGTCAAATTGAAAAGAAATTAATAATTATAATACGTATTTAACGAATTCGTTTTCCAAAACCCTAAATTGATTGATTTTTAGGGTTTTGAAAAACGGATTTGTTTAATACGTTTTTAATTCATAAAATTTAAATTTAAAAAAAATATTTTAAAACGTATATTATAATTACGTTTTTAATTAACTAAAAAATATAAAAATATTAAAAAACGTATAATTATTATACGTTTTTAAATGAAATTTTCTAAAAAAATAAAAAATAAAAACGTATTCTATAAATACGTTTTATAATTAAATAGGTATAAAACGTATTTTATGAATACGTTTAACAATTGAAATAAAATAACATATTTTCTTCTTCTTCCCCATTTCATTTGCGCGACTCAGAATCAGAACCTCAGTTTTCTGCGAGAGCTTATCGGAAAAAAAATTTGATCCAATCGTCACCCCGACGTGAATCGACAACAACAACACGAACCTCATTTCCTGTTAAGTCATTCGCACGAGGTATATTAGCTTATCTCAACTTTTGATATTGTTTAGAGTTGTTTGAAAATTGGTAATTGTTATAGTATGTTTGAATGTGGTTGTGTTTGAAGATTGTGAATTGTTAATTGTTTATCGATTATGTGTGTATGTTGAATTGGAGATTAGAATTTTGTTCTAAATTGTCAATTGTGTATCAGTTAGTTGTGGTTGGGCTTAGGTTTTTTGAAATTAGGGTTAGAATTAGAATTAGGGCTTCCAATTTATTCAAAATATAGGTAAATTGTATGTTATTGTTGGATTATGGGTATTAGGATTTTGGAGGATTAATCAATTGGGAATATTTTTTTTTTTGTTTTTTCGTTAGAGTAAAAAGATGGATTTACAGAATAATTGAATTTTTTTGGTGTTGGATTACACATTATGTGTTGTTGTAATTGGGAAGAATTGAAAGTTTTTGTTTGCAACAGGTATAAATGGCATATTGTGGTCCGTATTTTGTTAATTTGTATTGGCGATTTGCAAGGGAACAGTTAAGAGATTTTGTTTCATTTATGGATAGTCCGGATGGTTCATTTGTTATTACGGGGAGGATATCATATGAACAATTGGTACAGATGATTAATGAAAATTGTCGGTTTGGAGAAGGTTGGACAATTCAAGCGATTACTTTAATGTTTCGTCAACGCGATGGTTCGTGGACTGCTGGAAGACTCGATAACGATAGTGCTCTTGAGTGGATTTATTTATCTCCTTCTATGTCCGTTGTGTATTTGCATTTATCGTTGGAGGCAATTACACCGGTTACACAATTTGAGGATTTTACTCCTTATTACGGGGGAATGGATGAGGACACGTCCACTTCTCATCTACGTAATTTTGGAGAAGGGACAAGCTCACCAATTAGAGAAAGGGAAAATGAGGACGGGGAAGAAAGTGACGACGAGTTCGCACTCGGTGAAGATGATTTCACAGACGAGACCTCAGAAACCGAATCAGATAGCTCGGTGAATGAGGAGAGTGAAGCCGAGTTCATTGAAGAAGAATTCCCCTTTCCTAGTGGTGGTCGGCACGTATACCGCGAGATGGGTGAATGGGAGCCGTCCAGGATAGATGAGGACGAGTATGCTATTCCACGCTGGAATGGCGACATTGAGACCATATGTTTGGGTATAGTTTTTCGGAGCAAGCAAGAAGCCCAAATGGCTTTAATGGGTTGGAACGTCGATAGGTTGCGGGAGATTTGAGTAAATGATTCAAATCAAAAGTCATACAAAGTGGTCTGCAGATCTAGTGAAGATCCGCCTTGTGTGTGGAAGGCTCGGGTGACTAAGTCCAGGCGGGTTCATGAAATGTGGGAACTAACTGAATGGACTGATAGACACACTTATTTGCAACCGGTCGAGAGAAATGACCACAGAAATGTAACCGCCCAAGTGATTTCAAATCTCATTCGTAATAAGATTCGAAAGAAAGTGGAGTACGGCGTCGATGATCCAGGCTGATGTGAAACAGTGCTGGAAAGTGGATGTCAGCTACAAGAAGGCATGGCACGGAAGGAGAAAAGCCATCGAGAGTGTGTATGGCACTTGGGAATCGAACTTTGCAGAACTCCCTCAGTAAGCAAAAATTAATTACAAATATATGTGTTGTTTGTCTGTCGCTATGTTTATCTATTTATTATGAAACCGTCTTGTAATGTGTACGTATTTTGCCGCGCTTCAAAGAACGAATCCCTCCACAGTTGTAGAGTGGGAATGGCAGGGTGGGGAAATGGCGCGACAACTTTGAGACAAACAATTCAAATTTGTATTCTGGGCGTTTGGTCCCGCCATTCAAACTTTTCAAATGTGCCCGCCGTTGTAGCCACGACACAGACTGCGAATAAGCGGCTATTGCTAGTCGCGTATGCGCTTGTCGATAAAGAAATCACGGACAGTTGGACATTTTTCCTTAGGAATCTGCGGCAATATGTAGTCTTCCAGAGACGGATCTGCATTCTTTCCGACAGGGATGCGGGCCTACTCAGTGCCATTGAATCATTAGCAGATTAGTAAGAACCCGCTGCGTATCACCGGATTTGCCTTCGACACCTTCGAAGCAACTTGGTGACTAAGTTCAGGAGTAAGAAAATTCGGACTTGGTGTTGGGAATTGGGTTCGCAGTTGTCGGAGCGAAAGTTTCGAGGGACAGAACAGCGACTGTTGGCATTGAGTCCCGAAGCACACAATTACCTTTTTCGAATTCCTTTGAACAAGTGGATCCTATTTAAAGATCAAGGACGCAGATGGGGCACATTGACAACGAATATATCGGAGAGTTACAACAACGTCCTGAAAGGGGTTAGGTTCCTGCTGTGCAGAGCTTTGGTAGACGCCACATTTCATAAAACTCTGGATTTGTTTCAATAGGAACAAAACAATTCCACGAGATGCGGGAGTCCCATTGCTAGGGAGCACTTTAACGCATATTTGCAATTGGAGAAAACAGCCGAGTTGGTCAAAAAATGTGACCAGTTCCTTCTAGGCTGACGGCTTCATGGTCCGAGTCAGGCAAAGAAGAAGAAGAGCTTGCTTCTCCTTTTTTTTTCCTTTCCTGACTCGGGCATTCACCTATTAGAACTCTTCATATCATAGGGGATAGGAACTGAGATTCTTCATAGTAGCTTGCCGCCACTCATAGTGTGAGAGTTAGGGACGCCGACAGCTCTATGTACGAAGTGGAAACCGGTTTACGGGCTAGTGGAAGAGGGCAAAACAAGTAAGTATATGTTTTTTTTTTCTTTGTCCATTCAATTTTTTCATATTGTATATATATAAATCACTGGGGAATTATTACAGGTATAAAGTAGATTACAACCGAAAACGTTGTAGTTGTCGGAAGTGGCACACGCATAGGAAACCATGCTCTCATGCGATAGCAGTATGTCGTTCAGTTGGGACTGACCCAAAACTGTTGTACAATGAGTATTTTTGGACGGAGAACTGGGTAGCTCAATTTAGTAATTGGAGTTTTGCTCCAATTGGTAATCCGGATACATGGGCGCCGGTCGAGTGGAAATTGATACTACACTGGGAGAGGATGATCTTGAAGCCTGGACCCGGTCGCATGCAAACGAGACGATATCGCATGCAAATGGATCGTCGGGCACGTCGCAGGAGGGATAGGGGACAGTGCACTAGATGCGGTGATCCAAATCATGTTGTGGACGAGTGTCCGTCCTTACATCCTTGCACCGACAGGTCTACACTTCGTGATGAGTTGGAAAACTAGATTTTTTAGTGTTTATTCGGATTTGTTTGGAGAGTTCATTTGGATTTGGTTGGATTATTTGAATTTGTTTGGATGATTTGTTTGGAATTGTTTGGATGGTCTTTACTGTAATTTTGGTTTTGATGGTATTTGGTTTAGATTGTGTATTTCGATTTGTTTTGTTGTTTTGGATTGTTAGAACAGGTTTTTTGGGTGTTACAATAGAAAAAACTTGTATTTTTTTTTATCCCCAGTAGAAAATGTATTTGTTTAATATTTTTTTTAAAAAATAAATTATATTTATTTGAAAACAATTGTTGTTGGTTATATTTATGTAAAACGGATTCCATGAATCCGTTTTATGCTTTTTATTATTTGAAAAATGGATTCATGGAATCCGTTTTATTCTTTTTATTATTCGAAAAACGGATTTGTTAAATCCATTTTATAAATGTAAAAAAATGGTAAGAGGTTCCCAGATTCGGGACTCGAACCCGGGTTCGAGTGAGTCTGTTATCTCTGGGGCACCTCGTTACCATTAGGCCGCGCTAGGCTATCGCTAAAAGTTTTGCGCAAATTTTGTTCTTATCATTCAACATCAAGATTATTTATAGTATATAGTATTTTTAATATATTGTATATACATATATATTATAATTTAATATATGATATATGTTATATAGTATATAGTATATAACATATAACATATAGTATATAGTATATAACATATAACATATAGTATATAGTATATAGTATATAGTATATAACATATAGTATATAGTATACAACATATAACATATAGTATATAACATATAGTATATAGTATATAGTATATAGTATATAACATATAACATATATGTTATATGTTATAGTATATGTTATATAGTATATAGTATATGTTATATACTATATGTTATATGTTATAAACTATATACTATATACTATATACTATATACTATATGTTATATACTATATACTACTATATACTATATACTATATACTATATGTTATATACTATATACTATATACTATATACTATATACTATATACTATATGTTATATGTTATATACTATATACTATATAATATATATGTATATACAATATATTAAAAATACTATACACTATAAAAAATCTTGATGTTGAAGGATAAAAACAAAATTTGCGCAAAACTTTCAGCGATAGCCAAGCCCTGCCTAATGGTAACGAGTTGCCCCCAGAGATAACGGACTCACTCGAACTCGGGTTCGAGTCCCGAATCTGGGAACCTCTTACCATTTTTTTACATTTATAAAACGGATTTAACAAATCCGTTTTTCAAATAATAAAAAGAATAAAATGGATTCCATGAATCCGTTTTTTAAATAATAAAAAGCATAAAACGGATTCATGGAATCCGTTTTACAAATAAATATAAAACAACACCTCGTTCTCTTCTCCCCTTACGCGAACAAGCACAACAGAGAGATACAGAGAAGATTGAGAGACTGTGAGCTCGGAAGAAAAAAAAAATTTCGTCGCCCGCCGCCCCGCCGCCGCTCCACCACCCGCCGCTGCTTGCCTCTCCACTGCCACCGCGCCTCCTTCCCGTCTATTAGGTACGTTTCTTCTATTACTCTTTCATTTTTCAATTATTTCAATAATTTCGAATTAGGGCTAAACTTAAGGTTTTTAATTAGATTGAGTTATGAATTGAAATATGTTGATGGATTGTTTGATTATGTATGTTTGTTTGATAAATTGATGGGTTATTTGGAAATTGATTAGGGTTTTGTAGTTTGTTTAGAAATATATGATTTGAAGGTGTTCGATAAAATGCCTCAAAGGGATTGTTGTAGATATTGTCGACATATTGTGAATTTGTGATGAGGTGAATTTAGTTGTGAATTTATATGATATGTTTAGGGATTATTTTGTCGGAAGTTGAATTGTTGGAGTCGAATTGTCGATTAGAGATTATTTTCGAATTATTGTGTATATGATTTTTGAATTTGTGAATTTATTGTTTATTTCATTTATTTGTGTTTTGTTGATTTTTTTTTTTGTGAATATGATTGTATTATTGTAATTTGATTAATTATTGTTTTTTTTTTAGTATGTAGTATATTATAATGATTGTTTTTCTTTTTTGGCAGAAAATGGCATCTTCATCGTCCTCACAACCGCAGCGCTTCAATGTACATCCCGATCCGAGGGATCCGTCCGTTCTATATCTTCAGTACTGCCACCGGTTGAGCGCACTATTCGAAGATATAGACGCCATTTCGACACTCAGTTCTGGAAGGCGTTGGATCACCAGCATCCCAGAGTTTGGGATGCCATCGAGAGGACGGGGTTTGGCTCGCTGTTTCGAATGGGCAGAGTTATGACCGACAACAGCCTCGTCACGTGTCTGGTGGAAAGGTGGCGACCGGAGACGCATACCTTCCACTTTGACTTCGGGGAGGCCACCATCACGCAACAGGACATACAAGTTTTTTTTGGTCTCCCGATCGATGGAGAGCCTTGTTGGGGAGCGACTCAAGATAACACACCCCTTAAAGAAATTTGTAATGATTACCTAGGGTTCGAGCCTTATGTTCAGGTAAATTTTTTCTTACAATTTTATTTTTTTTAATTTATTTATGTTTACTCCATTCATTTTTAATATATATAAACCACTCTCAGAAGGCCGACGAACCGGTTCAAGACCCCAAGATTTGGGCCATTACAGACCAGTATTTGAAGACCTATGCGTTAGAAGAGGAGTGCAACAGAGAGCTAGCCGTTGGAGAGCATTGCTTCACCTACGAGGCGAGGGCGAAGGCCCTTATACTCTGGTGCATCGGTTCCTTCTTCTTCCCTGACTAGAGGGGCAATGGAGTGAACCTCTACTGGTTGCAGCTTTTGCACGACATCGATACGATCAAGACGTACAGCTTTTGCAGCTTTTTCATTCTGTATATTGATATTTGTGTTTTGAATAAATTATTGTGGTTGATTTTTTGTATATAGTGTATGTTGGATTATTTTGGGCGAATTGATTCATATTAGTTGCTTGAACAAGTTGTGAAATCGATTCAAAAAAATATTTTGCATTTTTCTACAGAGAAAAACGTATTCTAGGAATCCGTTCTATGAAGTATTAGGGCAAAATTAGGGCAAAATACACAAAAAACGTATTTGAAAAATACGTTTTATATTTCCAAAATTTATTTTCTACAGAATTTTTCTTTATAATTTGAAAATTAATTTTATTTTAAAAACGTATATAAATAATCCATTTTAAAAATTTTATTTTAAAAACGTATATAAATAATCCGTTTTAAAATTAATTTTAATTATAAAAATTAATTTATTTTAAAACGTATATAAATAATCCACTTTATAATTAAAAATTAATTTTAATTGTAAAACGTATTGAAATTATACGTTTTTAATTAATTTAATTAACTTAATTACATTTATTATCTTAATAAATTATTTATTAGGAAAACGAATTTATGAAATACGTTTTACATATAAAACCGAATTTATCAAGTACATTTTTAAACGAAAAACGTATTATGTAAATACGTCCTTTTTATTTTTTTTCCACTCGTTTTTTTTTTATTTTTCTCTACTTATTTTTTTTAAATAAATAAACTACTCTAATTAGTGATCCTGGATTTTTTAGTTCCTATTTTTGGTAAATGGTAATTCTTATTATATATAGATATATAGATTATATTTAAACAAAAAATAAGACATAAAAAGAATATTTTTGAAAATAAGAAATTAAATTATCTAATAAAATTACCTTTAACAATATTTTTTAATAATAATTAGAAATTATTTGCTTCTTAGAAATCACCTATCAACNAAGAACTTTCACAAACTCCCTTCAAATGTCGTGGACAAGGGGTCCCACAATCGGCCGGGGCTCCTCCGCCGTGGTCTCCCTAGCCACCGCCGCCGACGGCCAAATCTTCGCCGTCAAGTCCGCCAATCTCTCAACATCCGCCTCCTTACAGAAAGAGGAGGCTCTGCTTTCCCACCTCTGCTCCCCTTACATCGTCAAGTGCTTGGGCTCCGACAAAACGCGCGAAAACGGCAAGCGCGTGTTCAATCTCTTCCTTGAGTACGTCCCCGGCGGCACGCTCTCCGATCACATCAGAAAACGCGGTGGGGCCCTCGCGGAGACCGCGATTCGCGCCCACGCGCGCCATATCCTGCTGGGGCTGTGCTACCTCCACCGGGAGGGGCTCGCCCACTGCGACATCAAGGGCCAGAACATCCTCTTCGGCGACGGCGGCGGGCTCAAAATCGCCGACTTCGGGTGCGCGAGGCGGGTCGGCCCCGGCCCCGGGTCGTTCTCCGGCACGCCGGCGTACATGGCGCCGGAGGTCGCCCGCGGCGAGGAGCAGGGCTTCGCGGCGGACGTGTGGGCCTTCGGATGCACGGTCGTCGAGATGGGCACCGGATCCGGTCCCTGGCCGGAGATGAAGGACCCCGCGGCGGCGCTTTACAGGATCGCGTTCTCGGACGACTCGCCGGTGGTGCCCGGCGGATTTTCCGATGCGGCCAGGGACATGCTCGCTAGGTGTTTGATGAGGGATCCGAGAGAGAGGTGGTCGGCGGCTCAGCTTTTGCAGCACCCGTTTTTTGATTCCGGCGAGGAGGAAGAGATTGGCCTGATAAGAAAATCGCCGACTAGTGTGATAATTGATCGGGGGATTTGGGATTCTTTTGGGGAAAGTCCCGGTGAAGTTGAATCGAATTCGGATTCTCCAAGGGAGAGGGTTCGGGCTTTGGTGGGAGATGATTTTCCGGGCTGGGCCCAAGGTGAAGATTGGATCACGGTGAGGGAAGAAGTTCAAAATTCCCAAGATTTATTCCAAAATTCTCAAGATTTGGGTAGGGAAATTCAGATGACGGAGGATTTTGAGATGGATTATTTTTATTATTGTTTTCCAGAAAATATTGTGAATACTCCATTTTTTCCAGTTACACACAACCAGAGTGTGAACGAATGTTCTGTATCCAGAATTGCAGATAACCATTTTAATGGAATTGTTTTTTCATCAAGAACGAAAAGCCATTTCCGTCTATTTACCAATTTTCTTTTATATTTTGATGCTGAATATTTTTTTTTTTAAACTCAAATTTACCCCGCAATTTTCTCTAACTTTATGTTTCGTACCAAGGTTGTGAGTCGTGACTGTGGCGAACAACAAATTTAGTACTATCTAGAAACTATTTGGTATGACATTAAAATAACTGTTTATTTGACTCATTTCACAACAAACAATTTAGAGTGTAAACACTAGATGTAAATTTTATCGTGGATTTTGAATAAATAATTTGGTGTATACGAAACACTTACTTGATGCGGAAGACGACATAATTTGTGATCTTGATCTTGATGATCACACGAGGTTGAATCAATTGGTAGATCTAAATCAGTTTCTCCCTCCTAACCTTCTTTTAACATAGCAGAAAAAGTGATGGGATAAAGACTGCATACCCTAATAGGAGGAGAGAGGACTAATTTATATAGGAGTGCTTTAGATCTGGTATGTCCATCAAATATCCAGATTAATGACTTAAATTTGTTTGACTATTAATTAAAGGTCTAGCCCAATATGATAATTAATTGTGAGCCCAATGCTTTCGGGTCACATATTCTTACATTCTCCCACTTGGTCCGAAAGCCCATAATTTAATAGTATAACATTAAGTGCGCATAAACAAATCTCATTATGCCATACATCATAATAAACTATGACATGATAAACCATATAGTGAGAGTTATGGCGGTTGTACACTCTCGATTCGCATACTTCCTTCCATATACTACTACACTAACAGTTCAACACATCAAGTTTCATAATTATATATAAATATCATAATGTCCACTTAATTGTCATGAAGACATTCTTTTCTTGTTCTAAACATAATGTATACAAAAATCATAATGAACAAGAAATTCGATAATAGTCAGAAACATAACATCAATGAGCTCAAGAGTGTGCCATAACATCATCATAATCAATCATCAATACAACCAAGACCCATTCTATGTACATGTTCTTTAAATGTCTTTGGTTGTAGACCTTTAGTTAACGGATCGGCAATCATAAGGTCCGTACTTATATGTTCAATGCACACTCTTGTTTCTGAACTTCCTCCTTAATGACAAAATACTTTAATTCCATGTGTTTTGCACCTTTGGAATATTTGTCGTTCTTGGAGAAGAAAACTGCTGCGGAATTATCACAATACAGTTTCAACGGCTTGGTAATGGTGTCGACAACCCTAAGTCCCGAAATAATGTTCCGCAGCCATAATGCGTGAATTGTAGCCTCAAAACAAGCTACAAATTCAGCCTCCATAGTAGATGCAGCCATGACAGACTGTTTGGCACTTTTCCATGATATTGCTCCTTCGGCGAGGAGAAACACATAGCCAAACGTTGACTTGCGACTGTCAAGGCACCCAGCAAAATCTGAATCTGAATATCCAAGAACCTCAAGGCGATCAGATTTCCTAAACGTGAGCATATGATCCTTCGTCCCTTGAAGGTATCTCATCACTTTCTGCAGCTTTCCAGTGATCCAATCCAGGATTACTTTGATATCGGCCAAGCATTCCCACAGTGAAGCTAATATCAGGCCTCGTGCAAGTTTGCAAGTACATCAAACTGCCCACAACAGAAGCATATGGAATAGATTCCATACTCTTTCGTTCCACATCATTCTTAGGGCATTGCATAAGACTAAACTTATCCCCTTTCTGTAATGGGACAACACTTGGTGAACAATTGTTCATACTAAATCTCTCAAGAATTTTCTCGATATAAGCTTTCTGAGACAATCCCAACATTCCTTGTGATCTATCCCGGAATATAGAAATTCCAATCACATAGGATGCCTCTCCCATATCTTTCATTTCTAAATTCTTTGAGAGAAAATCTTTAGTCTCATGCAAAATTCCAAATCATTAGCAGCAAGTAGGATATCGTCAACATATAGAACCAAAAATATAAACTTACTCCCACTGATCTTCTGGTAAATACACCGATCAACAGTGTTTTCTTGAAAACCAAAAGACGTGATGGTATCATTAAACTTAATATACCATTGTCTGGAAGCTTGTTTAAGTCCATATATTGACTTCTTAACACACCATGTGACCCTTTCCTCCTATGGAAAACCCTTCGGGTTGATCCATATAAACTTTCTCATCTAAGTCCCTATTAAGAAAGGCTGTTTTCACATCCATTTGATGTAACTCTAAATCATACTGAGTTACTAAAGCCATAATGATCCTTAAAGAATCTTTCTAGAAACAGGTGAAAAAGTCTCCTTATAATCAGTGTCATCTTTCTGAGTATAACCCTTGGCAACAAGTCTAGCTTTATGTCGTTCGATATTGCCACTCGAGTCGCGTTTGGTCTTAAAGACCCATTTACACCCAACTCGTTTTGAACTTTCTGGCAATTCTACTGGATCCCAAACATTGTTTTTAGCCATAGAGTTTAACTCTTCCTTCATAGCATCAATCCATTTATAAGACTCGTCACTGTTAATGGCTTGTGAAAACGAACCAGGATCTTCATCAATGCTAGTATCATAATCCAACTCTTGCAAATAAACCACATAATCATCCGAAATAGCAGACCTTCTCACCCTTGTAGGTTTGCTTAATGCTATTCCACGTGGTTCATTTATGTTAGTTGGTGGGAAGTTAGTCTCTTCATGGGGTACAACATCATCCAAATTTTGTCCACCATTATTTTGTTCTTGAGGTTGTGGAACAATATTTGGAACAACTGTGGATATTGGAACATTAATGGGTAATGGAACATCAACCCTTATTTCATTAATTCTCACAGTTACTTTAGCACTCCCACTAACTTCACCATTTTCAATAAACCTAGCATTGCCCGTTTCAACGATTCTAGAACTATGGTTAGGACAGTAAAACATATACCCTTTGGACATCTCTGGGTAACCAATAAAGTAACCACTCACAGTTCGAGAATCCAATTTCATTTCATGTGGGTTGTATACTCGTGCTTCTGCTGGACAACCCCAAACATGCAGGTGTCTCAAACTAGGTTTTCTTCCAGTCCATAACTCAAAAGGAGTTTTAGGAACTGACTTACTAGGAACTCTATTTAGCAGATACACAGCAGTCTTAAGTGCATACATCCACAAAGATTTGGGTAATGATGTATTACTTATCATACTCCTAACCATATCAATTAATGTTCTATTTCGCCTTTCCGCTACACCGTTTTGTTGAGGTGTGCCTGGCATAGTATACTGTGCACATATGCCATGTCTTTCGAGGATTTTGCAAATGGACCGGGATTTTGTCCCGATTCATCATACCTTCCATAGTATTCACTACCTCTATCAGACCTTACTATTTTTACCTTTCTGTCTAACTGCCTTTCAACTTCATTAATGAAAACCTCAAGTGCATTTGCAGCTTGAGATTTTTCCTTTAGCAGATAGACATAACTATAACGTGAAAAATCGTCTATAAAGGTAATGAAGTACTTTTCTCCATTGAAGGATGGAGCATCAAAAGGTCCACATATATCAGTGTGTATAATTTCAAGAAGCTGACTGCTTCTTGTGGCTCCTTTCTTGTTATGTTTGGTTTGCTTTCCCTTAATGCAATCCACACACAACCCAAGATTGGTAAAATCTAGATCCAAATGAATCTCATCTTTCACCAACCTTTGCATTCTTTCTTTGGATACATGACCCAAACGTTTATGCCACAAGAAAGCAGAGTTCTCATTTGCTACACCACGTTTAATTCTAATGTTTTGATGAACACACATTAAAGATGCAGAAAAATCAACATCAAGTTTTAGTTTATATAAACCATCCATAAAAATTCCAAGACCAATGTTTATCAAACAAACTGAAACATCCATGTCCAAACTTAAAGGAAAACCCAAGAACATCAAGTCTAGAAAGAGACATTAAGTTTCTAGAAGATGAAGGTACATAGAGAGTTTGCAAAAGATCCAAGTGGTGCCCGGAATCTAAAACAATACGATAAGTCCCTATGCCTTCAATTGGGGCCTTCATACGGTTCCCCATAAACAAGAAGTTCTCATTTGGGTTTATGCTCTGGATTGTAAGAAATCCCTGCATCACATTAGAAACATGAGTTGTAGCACCAGAATCCAACCACCATGTATTTCAAGGAACTTCAGACAAGTTTGAATCAAAACATACAAAGATATTAGAAATACCTTTCTTTTCAAACCAAGACTTGCGTTTCAGGCAATCTTTCTGTATGTGACCTTCTTTCTTACAGAAATAATATTTATTTGCCTGATTTTCCTTCTTTTCATCATTAGTGACCTGTGAAACTTTAGCAGGTCCCTTCTTCTTAAACTTGTTGGATTTTGGTTTGAGAACATTATTAGCTCCATGACCCACAAGGTTGACCGTATAAACTCCTTGTGCCTTAAGCCTCGTCTCCTCCTGAACAAGCTTACTGGCCAATTCATTAACATCCCACTTGTCCTTAATAGTGTTATAGTTAATTTGAAATGGCCCATATTCAGGAGGCAACGAGTTAACCATAAATTGCACCAAAAATGAGTCATCAATAGTCATGCCCAAGGACTTAAGCCTTGCTGCAAGATTAGTCATGTCAAGAACATGTTGCTGCATACTACGCGACCCATCATACTTTTTGGTCGTGAGTTCAGCCATAAGTGTTCCTGCCAATGACTTATCGGCGGAACGAAAACACTCTTCCATAAGCAAAAGGTATGCTTTCGCATCCACATTATCGGGAAGAGTTTACTTAATGTTGTTAGCAATTGTCATTCGCATAAAGCTCAAACATAATCTGTTAGACCTGTCCCAAGCCTTACGGTTTGATTTCTCAGCCTCACTGCTTTGATCAGTAATGTCAGCGGGCTTTTCTTCAAGCAGAGCCAAGTCAATGTCCAAAACACCTAAATGGAAATTGACTTGCTCACGCCATGCAGAGAAATTCAAACCATTGAAGACAGTAACAGAAGAAGCTTGCGAATGAAGAGAGATAGCTGCACAATCATAAACACTCACTTACTTAATAGATTCAGAAAATACATTCATCACATATATTGCAGGTATCTTTTGGGTAAACACACAATATATATCATTATCATAAGTCGAATGTCATTTAGCACTTAATGAGAAATTAAATAAACTTCGTCTAACATACATAGTATCTTTGGATATCTACATACGCTCGACAAAAGGATATTATATTTCTCCTTAATGTTTATTAGTTATAGAACATTGATTCACCTTTGGGTAAATCCATAATTTCTAACAACCAATAAACTCATTATCTTGAATAATGACATTCTCAAGAGAACATAAGTTATATGACCAAACATTAAAAATTAATTCGGCCACTTTGGTGACTAACAAATTAATTTTTACTTAATGTCATATAATAAATAGTTGTAACAATAATATTATATGACTGGACATAAAATTAAGTAGACCACTTTGGTGACTAACAAATTAATTATTTCTTAATGTCATATAATAGATAACACCATAATAACCACTTTCATGTTATACACAGTCATAAGGCCAGCAGACTAATCAAATAATAGATAATCGCATCAATTAATCCAGGAAAACACATGTTTTACTCTTATTGCGATATCGGTCAATCTGACCAAACAAAAGACATTCAAAATTCATGTAGGGAGTGATTGCCATGGAATTTCATCAACCAGGACATAATCCAATCATTCCAATCATACGTGGTTTTCAAAATCAATGAAAAGGAAAATAAATCTCATTCTGCCACTACGAATCAGAGGACCATTCAAAATGGACTTTCACATGAATTTCAATATAGCATACTGTGGCCATGAAATTATATTTTTAGAAGCATAATACGCCATCAACATAAATAGCAGACGCAGTCATCATAGAATAATTGATGCGACCAAAAGAAAGAAATCTTCACCGAATAAATTTTCTGAACAAAACAACTTTTCGGCCAGTTATATCAATAAATCATAATTTACAACAAATTATTCATTCACAACACATGCTCTGATACTACATGTAAATTTTATCATGGATCTTGAATAAATAATTTGGTGTATACGAAACATTTACTTGATGGGGAAGACGACATAATTTGTGATCTTGATCTTGATGATCACACGAGGTTGACATAATTTGTGATCTTGATCTTGATGATCACACGAGGTTGAATCGATTGGTAGATCTAAATCAGTTTCTCCCTCCTGACCTTCTCTAGAAAAAGTGATGGGATAAAGACTGCATACCCTAATAGGAGGAAAGAAGACTAATTTATATAGGAGTGCTTTAGATCTGGTACGCTCCATCAAATATCCAGATTAATAGCTTAGATTTGTTTGACTATTAATTAAAGGTCTAGCCCAATAAAATAATTAATTGTGAGCCCAATGCTTTCGGTCACATATTCGTACACTAAACACATGGAATTGCATACATACAGCCTGTCGTCAACTACATTTAGTGATTGAAGACTTTACGAGCCACCTATATCTCAGCTTAATTTATGCCAGTAATTGCATCTTTCAGTTATTATGAATAATATGATACCCTGTAAATAAAATTTCAATGCTAGCAGGTTGCTTTTAAGTTTTCAGTAAATACCATACAAATTTATTCGAAACACGGAAATGAAAATTACAGCTTGGTCCCTTGCTTCAAATTCATGCTCTATAATTTGGTGTACCCTTTTTCACTGTATCAAGTGATGTATAGGGATTAGGGAATATCGATCGGCTCACCAAGTTCTTCAATCGAAAATCGTCTTGCCTTGGACATAATGATCAATCTGAAAATAATATCGAGAAAGGCTTCAATTGTAGATACTTTGATGCTTAAGTTTGACACGAAATTACCAAAAATATCATGGAATATGTAGAGATTGAGAAATTGTGAAAATTTATCTCTTATTCATAATGGATTATTTAACATGCTACCCAAAACAGGTTTCACCATAATATTCTTCTTTGGAACCAGGAAAAAAATAAGATATTATTCATATAGAATTCGTAGCTGAACCTCAAATTAGTTTAATTGTTTAATACTTCTGAGTCCGGGCCAAAACATAGTTGAACTGAAATATTTTAGATATCATTCCTTAAAGAGAAAAAGTAATTTAAATTGAGAAAGATGTTACAAGATGGGATAAGTAAATTTTAAGCCGGTGCTTGGATATCAGTTTTATCTAATCAATTTTCACCAATTTTTTTTTATTAAATTTCAGATTTAACTCNCGAGCACACTACGACACCAACTGAACCTAGAAAAACAACAAAACGAAACATAACGAACCCCAACAGGGTAATACCTGAGTGTAAGCTCCCAACAGGAGAATAAAGGCTACACTCAGGCTGAACCGGGGCCAACAGCCCAAACCAAAAACACATAAACCACATCAACACAAATAACACAGACACAAAGACAAAAAAAAAAAAAAAACAACCTAATCAACAACAAGAACTACAACGGAGCCCTTCCCCAGTGATCTGAACTAAGCTCAACCAGCAGTGAACGACCGACACAACGAAAACCTCGAGCCCGAGAACCGCTACCGAAGCTGCACGAACGCCTATACAGCAGGTGAACTCAATCCCCGAAATATTCCCGAATCGGCCCGTCTCCAACCAAGAGAAACAACCCTCCCCACAGCCCCACACGAACCCGTCTACCACCACTAGCCGAGCTCGGAAAAGCCATATCCCTGCCGCCTAACACCACTAGATGACAGAGGAGGAAAAGAGAGTCGACTTCCCTCAACTCCGGCAACCCGACGAAGGACACAGCCAAAGGCCCGCCCCACCACGCCGCTGCCAAAGTCCCACACCACCACATCCGACCCACACATCTCACCTTACCACCATAAACCGCTGGCACCCGGAAGTCAACCTCCACTCGAAGCTCCACCGGAAAAGGCGACGACATTCGAGAGGGGCCCTCAGTTTGCAGATCAGAGGTAATGCGCGAGGGCGACGATTTCCAACCAAGGATCTGCCGGCGATTGAAACGCCGGCCAACCTCCGACCAGGAAACGCACCATAGGTCGGCCCACCATCTGCACCCGAAATCCGATCCCCCATCTCCGACAATCCACAGCAACACCGGAGATACGCCAGTCATGAGTGGAGCGAGCAATTGAAGACGACCATTGGCCGAGATAGACGTCACTGGGGAAGGCCTATCGACGGAGCGATTGCGAGAGAAAAGGGCGGATGGATTTTGGGGATTAGGTTTCCGGAGAGAACTTGATTAGGGTGATAATAGATTTAACTCTATTCAACTCTCTTCAATATTATCAATATAGTTAAATTCATATTTATATAAAGAATCGTCATATTTACTAGAATTAGTAGGAAGAAAAGTTAAAAGTAATTAATGCATTCTATTCCATCAATTAATTTTTATTTAATTGTTTTTCCCATAAAATTGTTACAAAAAAAATGTACGTAAAACAAATCTATATTTATATAAAGAATCATCTTATTTACTAGAATTAGTAGGAAGAAAAGTCAATAGTAATTAATGCATTCTATTTCCATCAATTAATTTTTATTTAATTGTTTTTTCCCATAAAATTGGTACAAAAAAAATGTACGTAAAACAAAAAAAAAAGACAGATTTGATCGGAAGATAAAATCTTGATTTTACTAAAAATAAATCAGATGTCAAACTTAAATTGAAGGGTTTGGTTGTCTATATAGATATTGATTTACGTAAATCAATACATCTAATATTTATAGTTTGTGTAGATTTAAAATTACTTCTTATCTTTGTACCAAAAATCTTATCTAATTGTATAGAAAATCTAATCTGATTTGTTCCTCTACATATAATGTGATTTCCGTATATCAAGATTTTTTCTTAAAAATTTTAACAGATTTTGATTCTACTCTACCAATATATGATTGTTTATTTGTCCAATACTATCTTATTGTACAATTTTCCTATGTATTATAAAATTTTATTTAATATTGCATCTTATAATATAATATTCCCCAGATAAATATATTCCGTGCCTCGCACGGGTCACGTACTATATATATTCCGTACATTTTTCTTTATTCATGTATATAGTTATAAGCCTGGATAAATAGCCTTAAAATTGTGCACCATGTGCATCGCACGGGCTCTGCACTAGTTATACCAATCATCATACTCACACATCACATCAATTTTAATTTATTGTTTATTCAATCACATAGTTTTAACCACTTAATTATTTTATTATAAATATTATTTTAATACCAAGTCAAAATCCTACTTAAATTTAACTCAACCAATATTTACAAAATCAGTTCTCGNTAAAAAAAAAAAAAAAAAAAAAAAATCAGCCAAAGCTAAAATATTTTGTATCCAAACGCATTACGGATTAGGTTTCTAGAAGGGCTTGTGGCAGGAACTAATCACGGTATGGCCATTTCCTATTGATGGAGTTTGGAGTTGGCTAATAAAAGAAGTCAACCCATTTTGGGTTCACAATGAGGCTATAATCAGTGTGAACGTACGTACATGACCACCACCATTAACAAGGGCTGAAAAATGTTTGAACTTTATAAAGTCAACCCATATTTTATTCAAGAAATAGAAAAGAGAAGATAGGTCAACGGTGCAAGTTGCAGTTTGCAAGTCAATTAAAGGTTTACTTGATCTTGGTCACTAACTCTATTATCTTATTTCGATGGCATATGAGTATGACCCTTTCGAGAGATTTGGAGTTTATCAACTTTTCGGTAGCTATTAGATCACGCAAAAAGCCATAACAGAATAAAATGTAGTCACATATTTGGTGGTATTCGCATGCTGATCATTTTTTAATTACACGGACATTAATAAACGTTTGGTCAGACCAAAAGTTCAATTCCTAATTCACAACTGCCACAACCAAATATGTGTTTTTTCTTTTTCTTTTTCTTTTTGCCTTATTAAGAAAAGAGCAACTCCTAAGAGCAACTCTAATCATACCTCAAACCCAAACGCATCACCAAAAAATCCTCCAACCGGTACCGAAACGCAAACCCAAAATGAGTTTTGATCCGTTTCTCTCTCCTCCAAACTGCATATTTGTGTTTGTACTGTTCACATACACAAATCTTTTTTTATTTGTGTTTTGGCCCTTCTATTTTCAAAAATGAAGTTTTAGTTTATTTATCAAAATTTATGGTTTGTCTATAAGTTGTTATTTTTCTATATAAAATTATAATATAAGTATGTAAAAATTCATTAATGAAATTTTTTATATAAAATTTTAATATAAATGTATAAAAAATAATGAACAAAATATATATATTTATATATATATAAATATTTTGTGTAGGCATAAAGTTGATATTTTTTTAAAAATACTGAAAAATTATTTATGATAGAGCAAAATGTGTAATATATTAATATGTGATAAATAGTTTGACAAATAATATGACTATAAATAATTTTTTGTTTTTTTATGCTCTAAACCATATATGGTCTAGTGTGTAAATTTGCACTAATTCATATATGGTCTAAACCATATATGGTCTAGTGTGTAAATTTGCACTAATTCATATATTTTCAAAAGTAACAGTTTTGAATCGGTACATAGATGTATATGTATCTTCTTTAAGAAATTCAATTTATTACAATTTATTTTTAAAATAAATAAAAAAACAATATATATAATGTAGAGTAAAATGTAGAGATAAGGGCTGGAGATGAATGTTCAACTCTACTCTAGAGTAGAGTAAAGTCCGCGCTAGAGCAGATATAAGGGCTGGAGATGGCCTTAGTTTATTACATAAAGTCCAAATTGAATTGAAAATAATAGTGTGGTTTAATTTGTAAAATTGTAAAATATGTGGGTAGTATTTAAAAGTTGTAAAAGTTGATGTAAAAGAGAATATTTCGAGAATATTCTTTTGAGTTGGAGAATGAGTTTTTCGGTTGGAGATGAATTACTGCAAAATGAGATAGTTACTGCAAAATGAGTTTGAGTATGGAGTATTCGGTTGGAGATGGTCTAAGTTAAAGGACTTCAAATTTTTAGTGGCTTTTTAAATCTTTTGAAATTTGAGAGTATTCAACGGAAACATTTTTAGATTTTCACAAAGTCACTAATGCTAAAGAGTCAACTCTTTACTCCGTTATGGAACCAACAACCAATGGGACAGCTCCATGTGGGGCTGTCCCACATTGAGCCATGTGGAACAGCCCCACATGGAGCTATCCCATTGGTTGTTGGTTCCATAATGGAGCCAACAGTTGGCTCCTTAGTATTATTGTCCACAAAGTTTACATGCATTCAATTGATACTTCTTAAGATTTTTTATATGTCTCCAAAAGTTTTAAGGTATCCAATTAAAACTTTGTAAGTGTTTTGAAACTTTTCAAGAGTCAAAATTACCCGTTATTCAAGTTAGGAAATTTTTTGAGACTTTTGAAACTAAAGGATTCTTTGAGTTAGTATAAAAAATAAATACTTGTGACAATCTCATCAAATTGGTGAAATTTTCTTGAACGTGAATACTATGTTCTCTCTTGGTGCGCTCTTCAATTTTTTGGCATGTTTCTGAGTCCTCCATCACGAGGGTCGCTCTGGTCCTTGAAACTCGAAAGGCCTCACAAGACTCAATTGTTGGGTTCTTTCATGTTCATCTCCTGCTCTAACGTGGATGACCATTTCAAGATTTTAGAGATATTATCTTGTTAACTCTGATTAGTGTTCATGGATTTCTCAGAGACCTCAGCCCATTTCTTGTTCTTTTGTCTGATCTTATTTTACAATCTTCGCACCGTTCCTTGAAGTTGCAATATTTCTTGGCGTTTTTCTCAGACTTGTACGAGTACTGTCTGTTATTATATTGAGTGTAATAAATGTTGTCAGAGGATGTAGAGTGTGTCAGAGGGCCTGCAATTTTGTCAGAAAGGCCATCATGTCAATTTGCAAGCAGGAAATTTTCACCCAACCAACCAATTTAATTTCCTACGCGTGGAGAAGTGGAGAAGTATTCAGTTAGCTGAAAAATTCATCTATAAATAGATGAAGTAGCACTCTGCAGAGGAGAGACAAGAAAATCACACGGATATTAAGGAAAGAAAAAATAATATTTGAGGGATCAAAATATTACTGATATATTTTTATTCCTATTTTTAAGTACTCAATTCTCGACTCCGTTACAGTTCGCCTGAGCTCGTAGATCTGGTGTGCTACAGATTTAGAGACGTTGCCGTTGTATCTTTGGTGAAGTTACGCCTGAACCGTTAGCTGACACACGGGGCGTATTCTTCTTGCGGAAAGAGTTATACTCGCCTCGGCTTTAATCTTTCCGTGTTGTTTTTAAGTTTTAATTATTTTTTTATTTAGTTGTAATTTATTGTTTAGTTCGATTGTAATTTTCTATTTTAGATTATTTGTAAGAACTAAAAAATTACATATCAGTTCGTAGGATTCTCGTGTATTTTTATACCCAATTTCTAACAATCGCAAGAAAAATATCTGTCATCCTACTGAACTGATGGCATCCACCGGAGAAAGTTCTCATCATCAGCATCCGGTCAACCAAGTTGTTAATAATCCAGTACAAGCTCTACATGACCCCACTGCCGAGAAGCCCGAAAAATTCAACGGGCTTGATTTCAAGAGATGGAAACAGAAGATGCGCTTTTACCAAACCACCTTGGGTTTGGAAAAGTACCTGAAGGACGTTCCTCCAGTCATTGATGAAAATGAAACTAATGCTGAACTACGCAATGCGTACGATGCTTGGATGCAAGGTGATTACCTTTGCTGTAACTATGTCCTGAACAAACTTAGTGATGAGTTGTACAATGTGTACAACTCGGTTGGTTCTGCCAAAGAGCTTTGGGCTGCTTTGGAAAAGAAGTACAAGACCGAGGATGCCGGGGCGAAGAAATTCGTCGTCGAAAAATTTCTTGACTTCAAAATGGTTGACACAAAGACCGTTGTGTCACAAGTGCAAGAATTCCAACTCATCTTGCACGATATTCATGCTGAGGGAATGTCTCTGAGCGAGTCATTCCAAGTTGCGGCTGTGATTGAGAAACTGCCACCGAGTTGGAAAGACTTCAAGAACTACCTCAAGCATAAGAGGAAGAAGATGAGTCTTGAAGACCTTGTTGTTCGTCTTCGTATTGAGGAGGACAACCGTAATTCATCTGGAAAAGCTCAGATGATGGAGGCTCGTACAAATTTGCTCGAACAAGGCAACTCGAGCAAGAGAAAGTCCCTTGACAAAGGGAAGTCGTCAGGTAAGGTTTGGAAATTTACAGGTACTTGCTACAACTTTGGAAAGCCGAACCATATGGCAAAAGACTGCAAGAGGCCGAAGAAGGTTGTGCCAAAGAAAGGTAAACCAAGTGCCCTTGTGGCTGAACACGGCTCTGTGCCGGGTGAACTGACCGACTTTGATATGTCGGCTGTGGTGTTTGAAGTCAATTTGGTGGATAACCCAAGGGAGTGGTTCATTGATACTGGTGCCACTTGTCATGTGTGTTCCGAAATGGAGGTATTTTCTGAATACACTCCTGCTACGAGTCGGAAACTTCACATGGCAAACTCCTCCACGGCTGATGTCGTTGGAGTGGGCACTGTGGTGCTGAAGCTGACTTCTGGAAAGGAGTTAAAGCTTAAGGATGTTCTGCATGTCCCAAACATCCGCAAGAATTTGGTCTCTGGATCTCTTCTTGTTGAGCATGGATTTAGGCTTGTGTTTGACGCTAAGAAGTTTGTTCTTAGTAAGTTTGGAACATTCCTTGGTCGTGGATATATCGACAAGGGTTTGTTCAAAATGAATGTAATGGCTGTGAGCCGTGTAACCGTTGCTAATGAGAATGAAAAGCCTATTTCTGTTTATACAGTTGGGTGCTGTGATTTATGACATGTTAGATTGGGACATGTAAATCTAAATGCGATTAAACGGTTGATGAATTTAGAATTAATTCCTAATTCTAAAATTGAATCACATAAGAAATGTGAAATATGTGTTGAAGCAAAAATGGCTAAGTTGCCTTTTCACTCGGTGGAAAGGAATACTGAACCATTAGGCTTAATCCATACTGATGTATGTGATATGAAAAGTTGCAAACAAGAACCAGCAAAAAGTATTTTGTAACTTTTATCGATGATTGCACAAGGTTTTGCTACTTATATTTGTTAAGAAGCAAAGACAAGGCTGTGGAAGCGTTTAAAATCTATAAGACCGAAGTTGAAAATCAACTCGACAAGAGGATTAAAATAATCCGAAGTGATAGGGGTGGGGAGTATGTACCTCCTTTTGAACAAATATGTTCTGAATATGGCATAATTCATCAAACGACGACCCCTTATTCTCCATAGTCGAACGGTGTTGCTGAACGCAAGAACCGTACCTCAAAAGAAATGATGAATGCGATGTTGATAAATTCGGAACTACCGCAAAACATGTGGGGGGAAGCTGGTTTAACAGCAAATCATATCCTGAATAAAATACCACCTAAAGGGAAAGATAAGACTCCTTACGAAATATGGAAATATCGTAAGTCGTCTTATAAATACCTGAAAGTGTGGGGGTGTTTGGCTAAGGTTTCAGTACCTGAACCAAAACAAATGCGAATTGGGCCAAAGTCGGTCGATTGTGTATTTATTGGATATGCGTACAATAGTATGGCATATAGATTTCTGGTTCATAAATCAGAAAATCCAGAGGTATCTGTTGGTACCACGATTGAGTCAAGGAATGCTATATTCTTTGAGAATGTTTTTCCTATGAAGGAAAGGGCAGAATCTAGTTCTAGTAAATGAACGTATGAAACTGCTAGTGGTTCTGTACCAGAGGGTACTAATGAAGAACCGAGACGTAGTAAAAGGGTAAAAACGGTGAAAATGTTTGGACCTGATTTTATTACGAATATGTTGGACGATGAACCGAGTTCCATTAAGAAAGCTCTGTCCAGCCAGATGGACCACTCTGGGAAGAAGCTGTAAATAGCGAAATCGAGTCTATTATGCAGAACCATACTTGGGAGTTGGTTGATCTCCCTGATGGTTGTAAACTTTTAGGATGCAAGTGGATCCTAAAGAAGAAATATAAAGCTGATGGATCGATTGATAAGTTTAAAGCTCGATTGGTGGTCAAAGGCTTTAAACAAAAAGAAGGGTATGATTCCTTTGATACCTATTCACCAGTTACGCGTTTAGCATCGATAAGAGTGCTTCTCTCGATTGCTGCTTTACATAATCTTGAGATTCACCAAATAGATGTCAAGACGGCATTTTTGAATGGTGAATTGGAAGAAGAAATATACATGGAACAACCTGAAAGGTTTGTTACACCTGGACAAGAGAGAAAGGTGTGTAGATTGATCAAATCCTTGTACGGACTGAAACAAGCTTCGAAACAATGGCATTTGAAATTTGATGACGTGATGTTGTCAAATAATTTCAAAATCAACGAATGTGACAAATGTGTTTATGTCAAGGGTACATCAAATACATTTGTGATTGTATGTCTATATGTAGACGATATGTTGATCACGGGGAGTAGCCATGAAGGGATCATGGATACGAAAGGAATGTTGAAAAGAAATTTCGACATGAAAGATATGGGTTTGGCTGATGTTATTCTTGGAATAAGGATTATCAGAACCCATGATGGAATTGTCTTGTCACAATCTCATTATGTAGAGAAAGTGCTCAAGAAATTTGATGCATATGACGGTGCACAGTCTAGGCATATGTGTAAGACACCCCTTGATCATAGTAAAAATTTGGTAGCCAATAAAGGTCAACCAGTTGCTCAGTTGGAATATTCACGGATAATAGGAAGTCTGATGTACTTGACGAATTGTACACGACCAGACTTGGCCTATCCGGTGAGTAAGTTGAGCAGATTTACGAGCAATCCCAGTCATGAGAACTGGAACGCTTTGAGAAGGGTACTTAAGTACTTGAGGTACACCCTTGAATACGGGCTAAAATACTCGAGATATCCAGCTGTACTTGAAGGGTACTGTGATGCAAGCTGGTTATCAGAATCGAGGGATTCTCACTCCACTAGTGGATATGTTTTCTGTATTGGAAGAGGAGCTATTTCGTGGAAATCCACAAAACAAACGTTTATAGCTCGTTCAACGATGGAATCGGAGTTCATTGCTTTAGATAAAGCTGGTGAAGAAGCCGAGTAGCTTAGAAATTTTTTATCCGATATTCCATGTTGGAATAAGACTTTGCCGCCTGTGATGATTCACTGTGATAGCCAAGCTGCTATAGGTAGGGCGTAAAGCAATTTGTATAACGGTAAGTCTAGACATATTCGTTGTAGACATAATACCGTACGCCAATTGATCTCAAATGGTGTTATTTTCATTGACTATGTGAAGTCTAAGGAAAATTTGGCTGATCCTTTGACGAAAGAATTGAATAGAGATCAATTAGTAGTTTTGCTAGAGGGAATGGGCTTAAAAATCCACAATGTAAAGAATGATCATAGTGGTAACCCTACCATGCTGAGTGGAGATCCAACGAACTTGGTTTAAAGGGAAAACTAAGCTATGAAAATTCAGTTGAGCACTTGGAACATATGAATGTCCAGAGCTATTCCCTAGAGCACTTTAAGTGCAAGATGACCTGTTGATTGTGGTGAGGGTAAGTCATGTAGACTTTTAATGAATCCATAACCTTGTAAAGGTGGAGTATTAACAAGATACTCTTGATAGGGAGGTCACCTATATAAGTGTGAAGTGTGAGCCGCTTCAAATGTAAACACTTATGAATCTATTGTGTTGTCCATGGCCAAAACGGACACAACGATAGGACGGAACGGAGTTAAGACTCTATTGTGTAAATGTCATTGACTGGGTGTACACTATGGAGGAATAGTTCAAGGCATCATGTCCACTAGTCCGCCAATGCATCCGATGATGTTTACAAAGAAAGGTTCAAAGCCAAAAGCTACATTTTCTGATGCAATAGAGTTTTGTGAGTATTGAGCACATAGTATATTATATTTATTTACACTCATGTGGGAGATTGTTATTATATTGAGTGTAATAAATGTTGTCAGAGGATGTAGAGTGTGTCAGAGGGCCTGCAATTTCGTCAGAAAGGCCATCATGTCAATTTGCAAGCAGGAAATTTTCACCCAACCAACCAATTTAATTTCCTACGCGTGGAGAAGTGGAGAAGTATTCAGTTAGCTGGAAAATTCATCTATAAATAGATGAAGTAGCACTCTGCAGAGGAGAGACAAGAAAATTACACGACTATTAAGGAAATAAAAAATAATATTTGAGGGATCAAAATATTACTGATATATTTTTATTCCTATTTTTAAGTGCTCAATTCTCGACTCCGTTACAGTTCGCCTGAGCTCGTAAATCTGGTGTGCTACAGATTTAGAGACGTTGTCGGTGTATCTTTGGGGAAGTTACGCCTGAACCGTTAGCTGACACACGGGGCGTATTCTTCTTGCGGAAAGAGTTTTACTCGCCTCGGCTTTAATCTTTCCGTGTTGTTTTTAAGTTTTAATTAGTTGTTTTTCAGTGGTAATTTATTTTTCAGTTCGATTGTAATTTTCTATTTTAGATTATTTGTAAGAACTGAAAAATTACATATCAGTTCGTAGGATTCCCGTATATTTTTATACCCCAATTTCTAACAATGTCACCTTTTGGGAGGTTTTAGTCATTTGTTTTGTGTTTGAGTCTTGAAGACATTCTCTTCCTTGTCTACTCAGACTAGGGACACCAGGATTTCTAGGCTTTCCCCTTTTCTTTTTTTTCTTTTTTTCAAAATTTTATTTACTTTTTAAATTTATTGATACTAATTATTAGGCACATTATTTTTATGAGCATTTTATAAAATATCATTATATAAGAGCTAAATAAAAATTTTAGAAAGTCTAAAAAAGTAGACATCGAAAGCCTTAAAAAGTCTGCATAAAAAATCTCTAACAATCTCACAAAAATCCACCAAAGTCACTAAAGTTGCATAAAATCAATCATTTTAAAAGGTTTTAAAAAGGCTCTAAGAGTCCTAATTGAATACACCCCCTCTAAAACTAGTCATGGCCAAATCTCAGTTCCAGGCTAGTTACGGGTCGAAACCGACAGTTCCTCTTAGGCCGCATTTTTGGGGGCTCTGAGCCGCCTCAATAATATATATGGGTTGGTTAAATGAACCAGCAGTTCCGGTTCAGAACCGGCTCTCCCAATTCTGGGTCGAACCAATAAATTGAAAAAAAAATAAGATTTTTTTTAAAAAAAAAAGAAAAAAAAATTGACGAACCATCGGTTCTGGTTCTAATTCATAATCGGAACTGCCGGTTTAAATTTTCAATAATCATGAACCTGAACTGGCCTGGGTAACACCACAGGATGATTCAAGGCCCACGATCAACGGGCCTGACCAGATCAGTTTGGCCTGTGGACATGCCTAACTAAAACAATACAAGGTAGTTGCTTATAATATCGTCTAATCTGAGTATACAATCAAATTAATTAATTACTACAAATTAATGAACCATCGAAGTTGTTGCAAGCCATCGTAAATCTAAAATGTGTTTAAAGGATGTATGATGTGTTGTCGCACCTCAAACTGGCTCTCCTTCGTCCTCAAACCGATTTTCTCCTCGATGACTTGCAAAATACGGAATGAGTGTTTCCGATGTAAAACCTCCGATGATCAAATTAGTAAACGATTATGAGATTTGTTTGTAAAGTTTAAATAATTGTATTGAGAGTATATAAAGTGGTTAACTACTTTACTTTCATACCTCTTGCCTATTTATATTAAATCCTTGGCTTCTTAAATAAGCTTTGCCCTACCCGGCTGCCCGAAGGCCTGCCCGAGTGCCTGGCTTATCTGAGAGCATGCCCGACGGTTATTTGGCAATCCCTAAGTCTACCCGAGACCCATTTTTATCCGTATGATCATCTAGATCTTTCTCATATAGACATACACGTGTCCCATATCAATAGGTCCCTCTATCCTCTATCCATAGGTCCTCTTACTCTCTTAGCTTCTATAAGTCCTTCTTAACCAATCTCCATAGGTTGGTCTATAGGTCCCCTGACCTATGGAACGTAGTTCTACCCGTTTTGTCTTAGGTGTTACACTGTCGGGCCTATTGAGATACTAACACCATGCTATCTGAGCTGCTATATGTCCGAGCTACTTTCATACTATGTTGTCTGAACTATTATATGTCTAAGCTACCGACATACTATGTTATCCAAGCTACCACATATCCGAGCTATTGACATATTATGTTTTCCAAGCTATATGGGACCTGCTCACCCGAGCGGACTGAGACCAACTAACCTGAGCTACTTGGACCGATTAACTCGAGTTAACTGTAGCTAGTTTACCCCAGCTATACTATGGGCGATATGAGTGTGGTTTACGACCCATTTTGGAATTCAAGTTCTACACATGCATTTTTACAAATTAAGTTTCAACTGTTCACTACAAAAAATTGTTATAATCCAACGGACAATCCTATGATAATATATTCCATAGGAAATTCCAACAGATATTCCAATCCAACAAAAATATTCCAACGGACATATTTCCAATGGCTTTTTATCGTAGGAATTTTCGCTGAGATTTTTATTTCCACCCCCGCTGGAAAATCTACTGTTGGAATCGTTAAAATCTAACATAAATTCCAATGAAAAACTCATTCCAACGGAATACTTTTGTTGGAATTTCCGTTGGAATCCATTGAAAAATTTCAACGGAAATAATAGTCAGTGTTATAAATACCGTACTGGTGGTCATAACGGTCTAGCCACCGGTACGCGGTATTACCGGTAGGAACGGTAATATCGGTGGTATTACCGGACTAACAAATATAATAATATATATAAATATATACATAAAAATATATAATACCAAATGAAAAAAAGGTAAAAAAAATAAATGACCATAATCATTAATTTCAACTTCTCAATGGTGATAAAAATAAAATATTTTAACTACCAATTTAAATTTTATGTTTTTAAATTAATAAATTTTATTTTTTTAAATTTTTTATTTTTTTATTATTGACCGGTATTTTGGACTGGTATTTTCTGGTATTTATGGTATGATTCCGGTACAAACCGGTATAACCGTAAATCCGGTATTTTGAGTGTAATAGTACCGTACCAATGGCCGGTATCCGGTATTACCGGCCAGTACAGTACGGTATTTAAATCATTGATAATAGCATTGAAAAATATCCACTGAAATTACAGTTGGAATTCTATTTGAATATATTTTCGTTGGAATTTTATCATTTTTTTTTTGTAGTGGTTCATGTATATTGTATGTAATAAAACTAACTCTTTAGTTGAAACACTAGGATTTTTTACCCATACACATGCATGATCAAATTTAATTTGATTATACTAAGTATTAAATTAATTTTAAATTTTAATAATGTAAGAGTTAAAATGAGTTATTATCGATTTAGAATTTTTTTTATTGTACATTACATTATGTATCTATCAACTGATTTTCTATGTATAACAATATCCTTATTTTCTAATTAGCTATTTTTAAAATTATAAGTATCACTGGTTATTATGGAAACTTTCAATCACCTATATATTACATATTAAACTAATACATTATTGTGAAACACACTTTAGTAAACATGACTCATAACAAAAATGTACGATATACATTTAAAAATAGGTTTAATACATATCAGTACTATCACATGAAACATTTTTCTTATAAAACTTTTCAATTTTTTTTTAAAAAAAAAATCTTAAAAAAAAAAAAAAAAA
>BKCP01011625.1:1616649-1635527 GCA_008636005.1 Striga asiatica | reverse complement strand
CAAATTAGTAATAACTCAATAAATTTTATGTTTTCACGCTTTGGCTTTACATTAAACATAATAATTAACTTATATTAGGTTATAATTATTAATAATTTATGAAGACTTTTTATAATTATTTGTTAACAATTTGAACATAATTATAGATATATTTCAATTTAGGTATCTCAAAAGATTTATAACTTGTTACTTCTTTTTCAAAATATTTTAATTTTAATAGCAAGCACAACTTTCAAAAGAAAGTAATAATATTTGGCGATAAAATTTTAATATATCAATTTATAGACTTTTTTTTCTTTAGTAATATATTGATAAGTTTATTAGTCGTCCCGATAAATATATAATAATGTACATAGAGGTGTACATAACACTTATATTAACTGGGTCCTACTAAAAATAAAAAATAAGTGAACCTACTCCATGTGAGTCTTATGTACACCGTTATGTATATTTATTATGTATTGGTAGTATTTTTCTTATAATTATTTCTGTTAGTACGAAGTTTAAAGATGTTTTTATAGTTTTACATGGCAATTAAACAAAAATAGATGTTAATATCTGTAATTTGTGTCAAATCTGATATATCCAAGGCCAGTTAAAAAGAACCTACCAAGTTGTGATGTGTTGTGTGTTGGATACACGAATACTTTATCTAGTAAACTAAAATGAAAAAAGAAAAAAACAAAAGAAAAAAGTGGAATATAAATTTCGATAAAACTCAACAATTAGGATACACAAGTGTACTACTAATTCAAACTCTTGTTTATTTTATGAGNATAAAAAAAAAAGAAAGAAAGAAAGAAAGAAAGGTTTTGCTGCGAATTCTACGAATTTACTGATTTATTTTAGTGGAATATGCGCCTTTGACCTCTACACCACCTCATTTGGTGCGCATGTTCTATGCGAATGGTTTTATTCTACATAAGTCGTGTTCCATTTTAGGACCAAGTCTATGGACAACTTTGCATCATGTCACAGTCTCCTCATGGGGACGAGGGCCTACTCCTTAAAAAATGCATATAACCGAGCAGGACTCGCTCGTATGAACGAGACGGGGTTACCAATAGTCGCGGTCGCGCGAGGGCGGCGCCGAGCGCACGTGCAGCTGCCAGCGACGTGCAACAAGGAGGAGAGCTCGACGTGCAACAAGGAGGAGAGCTCGCGGGCTTGTAGCAGCGGTAGGCTTGCAGACAAGGATGAGCAGTAAGGATCGAGTCGCAATAGTAGTATCTATTAGAAGTATTTCGTTAATTTATTATTCCTTAGGACCTAGTTGCAATTTTTCGTATTTTCTTCTGTCAAACGTTTAGCTTGGAACGTAAGAAATATAATCTCACTTTCACTAGATTTTAAGCACAAAACCTAGTGTGTAAACGACGGTCATCAGCGCGGGCTATCGCTATCTTAACCTCTCGATACAAGATCTTCACCGTTGGTGCTTTCATTGAGAGAACGTAACATGTATCACCATATAAAACAGAGAACGGATCGATAGTTTGGAGGATAGCCTGCATTCCATCAATGAGGACGTACAATCGACGAACCAGGTTGTCGCATGAATCGAACGGATGTTGCTCCAGTCGGCTGCCAAACGCACACGGAGGGGCGATCCAAGTTCGTCATCGAGTGAGTCTGCTGATTTGGAGAATGAGCTCGAATTTTGCAACGACTTTGCGGATGACGAGGGCAACCGGGCAAGGGGATCGAGTCCTACCTTTAATAGGACAGACTCGGACTTGTGGCTGAGTCGCGCCAATCAGTACATCGGGATCAACGGAGTACCAAAAAGGGTTAAATATGCCGCCAACTATCTCGATGGAGAGGTAAAAGTGTGGTGGTTGTGGCTATTAAGGGTTTGAAAAAAGGACACTCAGACCTATTTAAGAAATTTCGAAAATGAATTAATTACACGGTTTGGGTCATCGGATTACCATGATTACGATGAGGCTCTCTTGTATATCAAAGAAACTGGAAGCTTGGGGAATATCAAAAGAAGTTTGAACGAATCGTTAGTCTTGTTCATGAGTGGCCGGAAAGAGCAGTCGTCGGCGCGTTCATTGAGGGTCTGAAACCTGACCTGGAAACTGAGGTACGACTAGAGAGACCCAGGACCATGCGGGTAGCAACGGAGGCCGCACGCATACGCGAAGATCACCTGGTAGCAGTGAGTTCGCGAATTCTTATGAGGAAGGACAATAAGAAGATCAGCCAAAGTATGACACGAATCCACACGGGACGACCTAGAGATCTCTGTCCACGCTGTGGCAAGGGCTTAGGGGCGAAAGACAATGAATTTGACGGTATGGGTTCAAGATCGATGAGTGGTGGTTGTTATGACCATTTTTGTTACGTTTTTCGTTACTGTTTTGTCGTTCTTTTTCCCCCGTTTTAGGTCTTTTTGTTAGTTTTTAGTTTGTTTTGTAATTTATTGTATGTTTTGTTCTATTTTGGTTTTCTATGTGTTTTTCGTGTATTTTGTCGTTTTTCTACGTTTTTCTTCTTGTTTTTGGTGTGCAGGTCGGAAGCCCCGTGAGGAATCAATTTAGCTTGAAAACGGGCTGGGAAATCATGGTTAGATAGATGGGTTCGTTGGATACAAGTAGGAAGAAGTGGAACCCGATTTCGAGTTCGGACGAGTCGGGACGGTGCCGATATGCGAAGTCGTGCACGGAAGCCGTCAACTTCAAGTCAAAAGCTTTGGGTGAATAAGTTTTCAAGAAAAAGTTGGATTTGAAAACATAACTGCGTAGAGGGCTTCGTTAGCAACGCGTAAGAAAAAACGGAACCCAATTCCGAGTGCGGACGAGCCCAAACAAGCCCGAAAAGCAAAATAGTGCACGCAGGCAAGCACCCAGCGCGCCGCGGCGCGAGAAACCTCCGCGGTGCAGCACTGCTTCCCTCCGCGGCGCGGCAACCCCTCCGCGGCGTGGCACACACCTGCTCCATGCCGTGGCACCCTCCGCGAGGCTTCAGAGAGCACGCCCAGGCATCCATCGCGCGGTGAAGCTGCCCCGCGACGCGGCCAGACGTCCCTCCACGCCGTGATGGTGCTTCGCGCCGTGCTAAACAACTGGGAGCCTTCCACCGAAATTCCCTCCTCTATTTAAGGCACTTATGTTTAATTTGAGGCCACTTTCAACATCTTCCCTAATTTGAGGCCACTTACAACATCTTGCATAAGTTGAGGCCATTTTCATTCCTTGTCTTAATGCCTTAAATGATGGAGTGTTTTGTGATTAAAGTGCCCCAATTTAGGATGAATGTTTGATAAAGAATAGTATAAATAGGGGTGAAGTGCAAGACTCAAGATCATACCTTCTTGAAGGGGGTTCTTCCCTTTTTTTCCCTCTCCTCCTTCTTCTTCTTCTTATATTCTTCTTTTGGTATTGTGGATGAAGCTTTGTAGTTGGATTCAACATTGGGATTAATTGTAAGTTCTCTCTTTAGTATTGTTCGAGAGCTTGATGAAGACGTGCCTTGGCAGACGAAAGAGTTCCACATCAATGCCCAGATCTAACTCTCTCTATCTTTCAGGCTAAGCGGAAAAGTAATTATTCTTTGATAAGTAATTATTCTTTTACAAAGAAGACCGATATGGTAAGTGTTCCGGGATGGGAGTCTCTTGTCTTGACTCCGCTGAAGCAGCCCTTCAATGCTTTCTCCTTGTCGAAAAATATGACTATACTATATAAGAAAGTCTAACATTCTACCATCATGAAAAATGATTAATTTAGGAGAAATGTTATGTTGTGTTGAATTTAATATGTTTGGCTAATCTTTTAGCTAGGGGCTAGGGGATAATCATTCCGGTTTGTTCTCATTTATGTGCTTGGCGATAGCTCAATCTTGGCGAGTTGTTTTAATTTGGAATTGATAAAATCATGCTTGATAATTCGATATAACCTAAGAGTGACACTTAGGAAAATTTATTAATATAATCGAAGAGTGACTGTTGTAGTTATTTTTACCAGAGTAGAATCGAAAGATTCGAACACCGGGTCGTATCTTAAGGAAGGTCAGCCGGATTATTTGTACGGATATTCAATCTCACGAAAAAGAAAATAAATTCCTAAACACTCTAATTCAATGATTTTGGTTTTTAATTATCGACTAATAATTCTCAAACAATGCAAATAAACAATTATCAATACTTAAGACGAGTTTCTTCTACGTACGAATGCTAGGGAATTGGGGATGATTATACTCTAATCAAATTCGAAAACCAAGCGAAAATTGTTCGGCTAAATGATTCAATCAACCTACACATCTAGAAATTATTCCTCAATAACTTCTCGTAACAACAGGAAAAATATAGACGGCAAATCAAACCAATCAATTAATACGTAGATAATACAATTACGAACAAGCCTACTCTAGTCGAGCCTGGATCGACCGACTTCTCCCCTTTCGGTTCTACAAGTCGATTAGTTAGATCAGAATGGTGATCAAGCATCTAACCCTAGGTTTAAATCAACTCGAAAAGATTGAACGAAAATCACAAGCAAGATAAGCACACGAGTATGAGTAATCATCCCCTATCCCTAGCTTAAGAATTTAGCCACTCATGCCAAGATGAACTCAAGACATAATATAAAGTAAATACTCCAAACTCATAATCAACATGAGAAGAAAGCTTACGATAAATAAGAGTCAAGTCTCAAGCACAATCCAAATTCACGATCAAAATCCTTGGGTGCCACTCCCAAAAATCTCAAAAATAAGCAAAGATAAAAGGATCTAAGTTATTCGTCTGATAAAACCAGAGAAAAATGAAAAGTGAAGAATGAATCCTAAACCCTCCGCCCGATCCTACATAATAGCGAACAGATTTTAAATTCGAGTGTCCCAGCACTGCGGCGCGAGGCTCCACCGCGGCACGGCAGACGGCTCCACCACGGCGCAAAGCTGACGGCACGGCGCGGCAGGAGTCTTCACCACGGCGCGAAGCGAAGGCACGGCGCGGCAGACGTCTTCGCAGAGGCGTGGCAGCGTCGCGGCTAGGAGAGGCCAGGTACCTAATTCGCAGTCCATGTCGAGGCACTTCCGCGGCGCGGAGCTTCCAATGCAATCACACTGCCGCGGCGCGGCGGCTGGAAAACTGACACTCGGGCTGATTCGTGTTCAAAACCGGGACGTACGTTGCTCGGGTACTCGATAGTGCTAAGCGCGTTATGCAAAACCTGAACCTGCACACCACCAAAGACGAAAGAAAAACACACGAAAAAAATCCAAATAGCAGAAAATACCGAAAATAAGAAATAAACGGCAAACACACCATACGAACGACTGGTGGACCAAAAGAACTAAAAGATTCCTAAAAACAGGGGTAGAAACTAAAAATAACCAAAGAAAAAGATAACAAAAATAGGACAAACAGTGACACTTCGATTTTACACCATTGAATATTGATTTATTAAGTTTGAGTTTGTTAATTCTACATGATTAGTTGATTAAACACCTTCTAATCGAATTAGCGACTTTTAGAACCGAAAAGGGAGGAGTCGTAGAATTAATCAATTTCAAAACTGAGAGGGGAGAAATTGGTGGAACTTGGCTCATTTAGAGTAGACATGTTCAGAGACGTATTGTCTATGTATTAATTGTTTCGTTAATTTGCTCGTTTATGTTTATCCGCATGTTACGAAGTGTTATTGAGGTTAAACCGCTAAATGAGTTATTTAGTCGAGCCTTTTAATCGAGTTATGAATTGTCGAGAAATGTGTGTAGAACCGAAAACGATATTCCCCGATACCCTAGCTCGTTTATTATTACTCCATTTCTATTTCTTAGATAGATTTATATTTCTTGTTATTTCTTAGTTGATAATCAAAAACCAATCCTATCTTGAATTAGAGTGTGTAGGATTTTATTTTCTATTTTTGTGTTTTGGAAAACTAATTAGCAAATGAAGCTCTGAACCGTCTTCCTTTGAAGAGACGACCTGAGTTCGGATAACTCGGTTACTAAATTATCCCACCACAAATACTACACAACAAAAATGGCGCCATTGCAATGAGAAATTGCTAAGTCTTGATATTTGAATTTCCCGGTTATGTGTGGAAGCAATGTTGACATTGCTTCATTTTAAGTGTGGGGGAGTCATGCTTATGTGGTAGACCGGTCTAGTATCTAGGTTATCATGTTGTCGAGCATGTGGTACTGGTGAATTATATGATTTGTTGATAATTGTTTGATGAAATTGGGAAGTTGTGATGACATAATTATTTACTAGTCCCTCGATATTTACTTGATTGCTTTGAGTGACATTTATTTACCTTGTCAGGTCTTGATCCTTATTCTTCTTTCTTGAGAGATATTGTTCGTATTCTCGAATGATTAGAACTTACCTTGAGTCTATTTGAAAAGAATCTGTTAGAGTTTGAAATTGCAAAAATGATTGAGGCGTTTTGTTTGTTAGCTCATTTTGCCTTGTTCTTTGGTCCTAAAATTATATTCATTAGTAATCCGTTCGAGCCTTGAGCCTTTTCTTGTCAGCCATACATATAATGAATTTTGTCGATAGATATGCGTGATGATTGGTAAAGACAGAGTCATTGTTGAATGAGGTGAAAATCGAGTTGCATTTTATGCTTGACAATAAAATAATAATAATAAAAAAAATATAATAATAATACATGAGAGCTCGCAAGACGAATCGATTGGATTCTACTCCGCTTACTTGTTATTCATTTTAACGAGTAATGAGTATTGGGAAACCACTTTAGGACACTTGGATGAACTCCAATGTTTAAACCTAAGGAATATTGTCCTTATGAGTCAAGCAATATTGCAATTCGATTGGAGCATTTATGTGTTGTTTGTGCAGACATTGGTGGATGGTATGTATGCTATCTTGTTGATTTTGGTTGAGTGGCGGACATTCGAGTATTCTATTACTCGAGAACTTTGATTGTTTATTTGAGCTTCTTGACTATATATCCTTACCTTTACCTGCATCCACATTACAACCCAAGAAGTCCTCTTGATTCAAAATTTTTGAGCTTTGATTAATTCTGAGTAATTTAGACGATTGGCAAGCATATGTTGAAACGTGAATATCGACCAATTTTGAGCGTACCTATCACATATTCAAGAAAGAAAATGAGCGAGGCATATAATGATTTACGTGTTGAGAGTTTATCATTTTGAGGCCAAGTCGATATTTGAGGCATATGGTCGTACGGTCGTTTGAATTCGACCCGTTTGAGTTAGACATTTTGAGTCTCTTCTTATTTGAATCCATATCGATGCTTGTGTTTTGTTTTATTTTCTCTTTGTTCGGGACGAACAAAGGTTTAAGTAAGGGGGAGTTGTTGTGACCATTTTTGTTACGTTTTTGTTACTGTTTTGTCGTTCTTTTTTCCACCGTTTTAGGTCTTTTTGTTAGTTTTTAGTTCGTTTTGTAATTTATTGTGTGTTTTGCTCTATTTTGGTTTTCTATGTGTTTTTCGTGTATTTTGTCGATTTTCTACGTTTTTCTTCTTGTTTTTGGTGTGCAGGTCGGAAGCCCCGTGAGGAATCAATTTATCTTGAAAACGGGCCAGGAAATCATGGTTAGATAGATGGTTCGTTAGCTACAAGTAGGAAGAAGCGGAAACCGATTTCGTGTTCGAACGAGTCCGGACGGGGCCGATATGCGAAGTCGTGCACGGAAGCCTTCAACTTCAAGTCAAAAGCTTTGGGTGAATAAGTTTTCAAGAAAAAGTTGGATTTTAAAACACAACTGCGTAGAGGGATTCGTTAGCAATGCGTAGGAAATAACGGAACCCAATTCCGAGTTCGGACGAGCTCAAACGAGCTCGAAAAGCAAAATAGTGCACGTAGGCAAGCACCCAGCGCGCCGCGGCGCGGCACTGCTACCCTCTGCGGCGTGGCACACACCTGCTCCACGCCGTGGAACCCTCCGCGAGGCTTCAGAGAGCACGCCCAGGCATCCCTCGCGCCGTGAAGCTGCCCCGTGCTGCGGCCAGACGTCCCTCCACGCCGTGATGGTGCTTCGCGCCGTGCTGAACAATTGGGAGCCTTCCACTGAAATTCCCTCCTCTATTTAAGGCACTTATGTTTAATTTGAGGCCACTTTCAACATCTTTTCTAATTTGAAGCCACTTACAACATCTTGCATAAGTTGAGGCCATTTTCACTCCTTGTCTTAATGCCTTAAATGATGGAGTGTTTTGTGATTAAAGTGTCCCAATTTAGGATGAATGTTTGATAAAGAATAGTATAAATAGGGGTGAAGTGCAAGACTTCAAGATCATACCTTCTTGAAGGGGGTTCTTCCCCTTTTTTCCTCTCCTCCTCCTTCTTCTTCTTGTATTCCTCTTTTGGTATTGTGGATGAAGCTTTGTAATTGGATTCAACATTGAGATTAATTGTAAGTTCTTTAATTAATTCATGAAAAATGATTAATTTAGGAGAAATGTTATGCTGTGTTGAATTTAATATGTTTGGCTAATTCTTTAGCTAGGGGCTAGGGGATAATCATTCCGGTTTGTTCTCGTTTATGTGCATGACGATAGCTCAATCTTGGCGAGTTGTTTTAGTTTGGAATCGATAAAATCATGCTTAATAATTCAATATAACCTATGAGTGACACTTAGGAAAATTTATTGATATAATCGAAGAGTGACACTTCGATTTTGCACCATTGAATATTGATTTATTAAGTTTGAGTTTGTTAATTCTACATGATTGGTTGATTAAACACCTTCTAATCGAATTAGCGACTTTTAGAACCGAAAGGGGAGGACTCGTAGAATTAATTGATTTCAAAACTGAGAGGGGAGAAATTGGTGGAACTTGACTCGTTTAGAGTAGACATGTTCGAAGACGTATTGTCTATGTACTAATTGTTTCGTTAATTTGCTCGTTTATGTTTATCCGCATATTACGAAGAGTTATTGAGGTTAAACCTCTAAATGAGTTAATTAGTCGTGTCTTTTAATTGAGTTATGGATTGCCGATAAATGTGTGTAGAACTGGAAACGATTGTCCCCGATACCCTAGCTCGTTTATTATTACTCCATTTCTATTTCTTAGATAGATTTATATTTCTTGTTATTTCTTAGTTGATAATCAAAAACCAATCCTATCTTGAATTAGAGTGTGTAGGATTTTATTTTCTATTTTTTTGTTTTGGAAAACTAATTAGCAAACGAAGCTCCGAACCGTCTTCCTTTGAAGAGACGACCCGAGTCTGGATAACTCGATTACCAAATTATCCCACCACAAATACTACACAACAGTGGTGCTAGTCGATAAAGGCTCGTCTGACAATTTAATTAACTCTGCCCTGTCCAATAAACTGAATTTGCCCATAACTAACATGGAGCTGTTTGACGTGAGGGTCGCTAATGGTGAGCGATCGAGGTTATAAGAATTTTTTGGGCGTGCCCATCAGGCTGTAGAGCTTGATTGTCAAAGCCGACCTCTACACATTGTCGCTAGTAGGACCGGATGTCATGGTGGGTGTGTAATGGTCAGAAAGATTGGGACCTGTCACAACAGATTACAAGGTCGATACTATGAACTTTTGTTGGGGTGATGCACTGGTCAGGTTAATGGCCAGAGTAAACGAAAGAGTTAAGAAAGTGAGCTTGAAAAGCATGGAAAAACTGGGGAACGACGGTTGTGAATTCTTCGCTGTCAAGGTGGAAAGAGGAGACGTGGAGACCGAGCCTACCACGCCACCAAGAGATAAATGACTTGTTGCAACAATTAGGTTAGGTGCTCGCTGTGCCTCGGGGCCTTCCCCCACTACGAGCCTTTAACAACCACATTCCCTTACACGATGAAAATCAGGCCGTTCATGTTCACTAATACCGTATGCCTACTTTTAGAAAACTGAGATCGAGAGGCAAGTTCGCGAGATGCTGGAGTCCAGGCTAATCAAGCACAATACAAGCCCATTTTTCTTACTCATGCTACTCGCCAAAAAGAAGGACGAAACTTGAAGGTTCTGTACGGACTATCGGAACTTAAAGCGGCGACTTTAAAGGATCATTTTTCAATTCCCAATATTGGTGCTCGAGGTCGGGTATTATCAAACCAGAGTGGCAGACACAGATATTCTAAAAATGGTGTTTCGCACTCACCAAGGGCACTACGAGTATCTGTTAATGCCATCTGGTCAATGTAATGCTCCTTCGACCTTTCAATTTTCCATGAACTCATTGGACCCAATCCATATATATATATATATATATATACATACGTGGTCAGGGTCAGCCTGGACCGCTGAGTCGACCTGGAATTGGCCCGACACCGGCCCATATGTACGGGTCCTTGAACCGGACCCGTGGTAATNGACCCGCTGGACCGAGTCGGGTCGTAAACCGGCCCTCCAGTTGGCCATGTCTATATATATAGTTGGGATATAATAAGAATGGTAAATAATGAAAGAAATAAGAATAAATATGGATCATTGAATTCATCAAGTCAATGGTCATGATCGAGTCAAACTTTAAATATGACAGTCAAACATGGAGTGGCAATGTCGTAAATAAATGTGCATAATGAATGAACTAAATATATATATATATATATATATATATATATATTTGATTATTTTTCAAATAGTAACTATATATTTTCCTCCAAAAAATATCCTTTTACTATTTCAGGAAATTAATTTAACAATTTATGGTATATTTCAAATATTCACTTATGGAAACTGCAGCTCATTATTAAGGAAAAATGATATAAGCCATAAAAAAATTATTTTAAGATAACTTAATTGCTCAAATCATATGAATTTGGCTGATTTACTTAAATATGGGAATTTCGGCTGCAATATCAATTATGTGATTTGGTAAAAATCTTCCAACTAAATTGTGTAATGAATTATTTAATAAGTGGCTTATATTTTTCGTGTAATTCTTTTGTGAAATGAACTAGTACGAATCCCGTGCGATGCATGGGTAAGAAATATTTATTAATATTTATAAATTACGATACTCATTAAATAATATTTATTAAATTAGAAATATGGAATCAATATATAATACAATTTACCTATATTAATTTGTTGAAAATGTTATGAAATTTAATTTGTACAAAATTATATAAAACATGTCTATTTAAAATTAGTACACGACCGTATAGTGCCAATGTAAATTTTTATGGTATTTTTATGATCTAATTATTTCCTTAATTATTCACGATTTGAGCAATTAAATACACAAAAAATTAATAATATTTATTAAATAATATTTAAATAACAATGATCATTAACACGGTTTTTGGGAACAATTTTTTGCAAAATGCATAATTAATTATTGTTATCGATATTTCTATAATTGTAGTAATTATTTACAGATTGAATAAATCAGTCGAATTTACGTAACTAAGGTATATTAAAAATGTATTTCATAAAAGAATTACACTAAAAATATAAAACACTTATTAAATTATAAATTATATAATTTAGTTGGAATTTTTTTTACCAAATCACATAATTGATATTGCAGCCAAAATTCCCATATTTGGGTAAATTAGCCAATTCACATAATTTGAGTAATTAAGGTATCTTAAAAATGAATTTATCATAAGTGATTATTTGAAATATACCATAAATTGTTAAATTAATTTGAGTAATTAAGGTATCTTAATTAAAAATGTATTTTTATATGGCTTAATTATTTTTTTAAATAATAAGCCGCAATTTCCATAACTGATTATTTAAAATATACCATAAATTGCTAAATTAATTTTCCGAAATAGTGGATATACTTTTTTGGAGGGAAATAGTTACTATTAAAAAAATAANATATATATATAGAGAGAGAGAGAGAGAGATTTTTAAATTCAAATGATTTATTTAATCTGCAAATAATTACTGAAATTATGAAAATATTAGCTAAATAATCAAATATGTAATTTGAAAAAAACACTACTCTAAAAAAATTGTGTTAGTGACAGTTTTTATTTAAATACTATTTAATAATTGTTATTGATTTTTTGTGTATTTAATTACTAAAATTATGGATAATTAAGGAAATAATTAGACCAAAAAAATTTATATTTTTAAGATACCCTAATTACACAGTGGAGTAAATTTGGTTGATTTATTCAATCATAATTTTTTTTATAAAATTATTCCAAAATAATTTTATTAATGGCAGCTTCTATTTAATTATTTTTTAATAATTGTTTTCTTGGTCTTTTTTATTTTTATCTATAAAAACGTAGGCTCTCAATTTTATTTTGTACGTTGGGCAATTAATTTTGTGGTAAAACTGAATATCATTTTTTGTATCTTATCGATAAAAATGAATCAAATTATTTGGTATTTTATATATTGATCCAATAGACCCGCTTATAGTAAAAAATGGTATCTCAATATATATTTTTTTATATTGCTAAGCATTTTACTCAATAATATTGAGAGAAAAATATGGAGAATACTATAGTTTGTAAATATGCGTGAAACATATCAAATTATTTCGTGTAGTCACATCACATTTTAGTCAAATCACATTGAACCTTCATATATATATATATATTTAAAGGTTTGTATTTACTTAAATTACATTGTAGTGAAATCGAATTTCTGAATAAAATTTTTAAAATGATACCTATTTCGAAATGAATATAATGCAATGTACTATTAGTTATTTGCACCGTACGGGTCGTGTACCAATTTTAACTAGACATATATAATGTAATTTCGTACAATTTATATTTCATATAACATTTTCAATAAATTAATATAGGTAAGTTGTATTACATATTGATTCCATATTTTTAATTTATAAATATTATTTAATGAGCATTTTCAATTTATAAATATTAAATAATATTTCTAACCCGTGCGTCGCACGTGATTCGTACTAGTGTATTATGAACTAAATATGCATTTCTTATTCTCCGTTAAGTATGCATAACTAAAATATGCATTGTGTATTATCAAAATATGCACAAGAAATAAACTAAATGTGCATTACTGATATATTTAAAAAAAACCATGGGGCATACTGCAGATATTAACACTTTAAATAATCACATATTGACCTTTACGGATTAAATTGCAATAAGTTATAAGTTTCTAAAATTGAAATTAGATCTCTAAGATTTTATCAAATTTTGAAGGACAAGCCCCTATGTCATAAACTCTCCTCCTCCTGGCCCGATTTCACAAGCCATTCACACCCGAGAACAACTACGACTCCTTCCCTCCAGGCACTCTCTCGAGCCTCACGGGCCTACAGACGTTCAACATCCAAACCAACAATGACCAGCCAGGCCAGCCTGAACGGTCCCTGAATCGCTCGAGGATTCGTCCTCCCTCACCATCTTTATCGCCAGCAAATGAATGTTGTTGATCCCCTCTTCGTCTAGTCCCTACCGAATCTCCATACCCTCTGTTTGTCTTACAACAACTTGACAGGCCCATTGTCAGCCTCCTTCGCAAAATCGAGAATATAGACACTATGGCTCAACAACCAGATAAATGTATCTCTTGGTCGTCCTTTCCACACGCCTCAACATGTCGACCATCAATCTGAACACGGATCTGTATAGCAGTCAAATCGGAGTGCCGTTGCTCAAATTAGTGAGGGGCTTCGGTGCTGGAAGATGAAGCATGGACGGCGGAGGTCAGCGAAAGGTGGCAGCACTCCGAGGACAACGCCAGAGAGAGTGGTGGCAAGCTGTTCACGTCAAACTGGTCAACGGCAGTTGACCGACAGTCGACGGCGGTCGACAGTCGGTCAAATTCAATTTATGAATTTATTTATTATATAATTAATTTTAATGTAATAGTTAGTATTTAATATTATTTAATTATTGTATATTTTAACTAATTAATATTATTCATTGATCTAACACAAAATCAATGATTAAGATTGAGTTTATACTCATTTAAGGAATAGACTTATTAGATTCACCTATATCTTCTATTTGTTGTTACTCCTTGCTCTACTTTCTCACCCTCACCTTATCAAATATTTAACCACCCTCTTTCGCCTCCACATTCTATTCATAATCAAGTAAACATATTGAAATCTATATATATATATATATAATAAAAATTAACATTTTTCAAAAAATAGTAAGCAAAAAAATAGGGAATATTAATTGTATTCCATTTTTGGTATGTTTTTTTATTTTCTTAATAAAAAAATAAGTAGCATTTAATGCTAGCATAAATCATGGGATTTGTTATATATATGCATATTTAAATTTCAAACTTCAAACAAAACATGCATAAAGGTATTTTGAATTTTTTAGGGGAAAAATTTAGCAAACACGTTTAAGATTACATACAATACATATTTTTATATGTTATCTTAACATATAGGTTAATTAGTTTCATATCTAAACAATATATATTTAAACAACATATAAACAAATATAACAATTTTTCGTACAATATAAAAGAATATATAAACAATATATTTATATACAAATATAATAAACAATACAAACAAATATACAAACAATACATAAATTATTTGAATAACTGGAGGTTGATTTGTAATTTAAATTTCAAATTCATTCAAACATTTAAAGGAAAATATCATAAGCAGATTTTTTTGATACATTTCATTTTATATCAACTTACATATAATCACATTCCTACAAAACATTAAATTTGCTTATATCTTTTTAAATTAATTACATCAATAAATAATATTAATACACATTACATATTTATCATTATATAACAAATATATTACTTCTACAAGTGTTATAAATAATAATGACATTATATGATAATAGATTTTTTGATAGATTAATAATTGAGTATTATGATGAACTAAAATATGTAAAATTATTATTATTTTGTATTAAAAAATAAATATATATATTAAAATATTATTTATAATAATATAAACGGTCAGCATGCTAATATATTATGAAAATAAAATTTTTTTAAAAAAAAAGTTCTTAAGTACGGAAACCCCGTGCATCACACTATATTATGAAAATAAAATTTTTTAAAAAAAAATTCTAAAGTACGGAAACCCCGTGCATCACACGGAATTCTCACTAGTTCTAAAGCATACTTATTACTACTTTCTTATCGATTAGTATCCGTCTTACTCGGAGACAACTTCCCCTACTTTAAGATAAAATGTACAAGGGGAAAAATTGCAGCAAAAGGACCGAGCCTCCTTAAATTATGTATAAAATTCGTTGTAGAGTTAGTTTGCCCCACACCAATGTCCCAGAAAAACCAATTGCTCCATTTAATGGGTCACCCAATTCTCCTCTTTCCCAACTCTCTGGAAAAACTGATGACTCAGAAATTTGCAGATGCTCTCACAAAGCAATATACAGTTCTTCATGTAATTATACAATTGTCCAATCATTATCAACTGAACCGCAAGTCTTATTATCTGAAGGAGAGGCAATTGGCTTAGGAGGCTTCTTTGAAAATATTGACGACAAGGGCTGGCGCACGGGACTATCCTCCGTATTACTATCCTTCAAGCTCTTAGAAGGTACGGCCTTAGATGAAGATTTATTTTTCCCGCCAAAGATTAAGCTAAGTTTCTTGAAACGGTTTTTCATTTCATCGGCAGGTGAGATTTCTTCTGGCTGTACAGTGATTTTAATTGCTTCGTCTTGATTTAGAACCATAGTCTCCACCGTTTCGTAAACCTGTGCCGCCAAAAAAAATAAATAGATAAAAATAATAAAATTCCAATTATTATCTTCTGATATTACGAATAGGCCGTGAGGTTTCTATTCCTTCAGCAGATTGCCACCTTGATTGGTTGCATTCTGTCATACAGACAGAACCAAACAATAAAGGGTGCTTGTACTTTTGATAAGTAGCTGCGTTCTTACTGTAATTAGGTTACATCTCACAGGTAGTATATCTGTAATGGTGAGGGGAAATACTAAATGATGATATTCACACACAATACAAGGACAAGAGTGATTAGCTCATCATAAATCATACCTGACATATATCATCGAGTTTCTCCATCCAGGTGTCGCCTTGACAAGTGAGGACAATGTAGTTCTTGCATTCGTCGAAAAAACTTGACAGACTCGAATTTGTGGAGAGGGTGGCTTCCGCAATTACTAATCCGGAGCCCAACTAAAATTTTAAAGACATCAAGGACATCAATTAGTGCCTACCATTTTAACTTGCAATAGAGGATGTGGAAATCCTAGATGACTTTTTTTTTTTCGTACTTATAAAGGTCTGAAAATTTAGAAGGCACGGAACTAAAATCGTTATCACCGAAAGGCGATAACGATTTTACTTTTGGATGGATACTTTATGCAGTTGAAATGAGAAAACAATAAAATAAAAGATTATAAAACAACAAAAGATCAGGGAGAGGGAATACTTACAGCAGCAACAAAGAGCTGCTTAAAAAGCTCAGATGGTGAGATTTCATCCAGATGATTTAAAATACCTTCCCTGCATGAAGGTGATGCAATATTGCTTAAATCAAAATGTGTACTAACAATAATCAGATAACCATTCCAGGTATACAGGAGCTTACACAGCCAGGTCTTCATCATAAAGAGGGGATTGTCTGACAGCTGGTACTGGCTTCGACGTGTCCCACAGTTCACGCCATAAATTGCCTAGACATCAATCACAACTCAGAAATAAAACTCAATGGGCCAATAAGTAAACATTTCCTCTTTCGTTGACCGGTGTTCTAAAGATCGGGCTAGTTGCCTGCCTAGGCAGCACTCTGGCACTCCAATTTTTACTGGATTTTCATAATGTAATAAAATATATTTTCATTTTCATACATGGAATGTTGAACTATACAATGATTATAGAATTAGGAAAATAATAATCATTTCAAAATTAACACAATGGTTATTAATATATTATATATTGGAAAATATTTGTATTTAACCTTATTAGTGTATTGTACATAATATATCTTGCAAATTATGTATAATGATTAATATAAATTTAAATAAATTTATTAATATTTTTGTGACCCCGCCTAACCCTAGTCTAATTTCCATCTAGTCGCCCTAGGTGCTAGGCCCCCGCCCAGCCGCCTAGCAACTTTTAGAACATCATTGACACTTTGGATAGATAACAAACATGCATAAGAAAATTTTACATGTNAAATGAGAACTTCCAGGTTATAAGAATATGACTTTTTCATACATTAATGACAAAATTATTTGTCCTTCTCAAAGCAACAATTTACTACAAATTTCCAAGTGACATGCCCCATTTAACTCTACATGCATCTAAATTTATTATTTATTATTCATTGACTATGATACGTGAGAAGAGGGAAATTTTACCCTCTTAATCAAATACTAAACATTTGGCTCACATAGATACCTTTTTAAGCTCAGCAAAGAAATTGTTTTTACCTTCTTTTTGCATTCGCATACTCAGTTGACCTTTAACAATCGACAAGTCGCTCCCATCACTGATATCATCTGTATCATTGGAAGTTTCATTTTCCATCCAATCAGGAGGAGAATGCCATCTTACGAAATCCTCCAATATGCAACCTGGATTTGCTGCCTGACAAGAATGACCAGGTCTAAGCAATGTTAGCCAGTATCATTGTAAACTTCTTCTCAAAACCATTGACCAGGAAAGACCTCAAAGAAAAAAGAATGTTTGATGTTGAAACTTCACCTTGAATGCCTGCATGTCCGAAAGCAGTTGGGAGCATCCTGCTCCAACACTGATGAAATAAAAGCAAAGCTAATGTCAAATAAATCCTGAATGACAGAAAAGTTCCTCAATTCATATTGTTCTCATTACAAAATGATGTTCTTGCAACATTATTTTCATGTCGAAACAACCTACTTGGTGGTGTATGCCATTATGCCATGAAGCATGTTTGGTAATATCTGCAGCTGTTTGTGAGACAGCCGGATAAAAGATATTGATTTATTAGGAAAAACTGGGAACATGGTGTGAACCATTTAAATTACCATGGCATGAGGTATGAAATCCAATATAACCAAAGGCATTAGAAACATAATGAGATAGAGATACTTTAGGATTGATCACATTAATTCATGGTAACTTCTCAAAATTACTCCAGGAAAAATTTGGTCAAACAAAATACATAACTAGACTGACCTTCCAGTTCTCAGCACAAACTCCTCTGTCTCCTTGATAAGATCTTCGGTGAGCAAAGGTGGTTCCTATAATTTAACATAAATGTAAGACATTAAAACTGAAGTAACATATTTCTTAAGCTTATGAAAACCAACCAACCTGCAAAACAGGTGAATAGACAGGTTCTCCAGTTTCTAGCATCGTCAAGTTTTCGCATTCTCTGTCGGCTCCTAATCGTAGCACGCGTTCTCCAGACTTAGTTTTAGCATATAAACAAGGGTCCAAGGGAAGTGTGCTACTGGAATCTAAAGAACCCTCGGATTTTGAGATTGCTCGGACCGTAACAGATTCTAGCGATTCAACAGCAGCAGTATGTCGTTTTTTTCTGGAAATGCAGCAGTTAATAACCTGTAACTGCTGATATAACAGGCATGAATTCAGGTCCGGGATATCATCTGTTGGGATCCCAGGAATATATTGCTCTTCATACCAAAGTCTTCTTAGCTGCAAGGTGAACGAGCAAATATAGATCACACGTGTTACGTGTCAGCATCAAATGATATTAGAATACATAAAAAAGACCAAAAAAAGACAAAAATACATTTCGGTTAAAAGACCATTCAATTTGACCTTATCACTAGTTTATGCATTAAGCACGTATGCCAATTATATCTTTATTTAGATCTACTTTAGTACCTAAACAAAGAAATAAATTCAGTCGTCCTGCATTTTTTATATTTCCATATTGTACTTTAAGGGACCATAAAACTGTGTGTCATTTATCAGGAACGACTTTAACAGGAGTCCCGTCTGTTTCTCAAGGTAAACAGAACAAGAAAAAAATACATGCAGAATTAAA
>BKCP01011625.1:1600552-1616635 GCA_008636005.1 Striga asiatica | reverse complement strand
AAAAAATGAGAATGTCAGGACTAGTGAAGTTAAAAGTATAATATAAGCAAAGCAACATAAATTCAAGCATCTTTCTCCGTAAATCCACTTACTTCAGCAACAACCCTGGCCCAAAATGCCGCCATTTTCCGCAGGGTCTTTAAGAAACCAACTGCTTCGGAGAGTTTAACCACAAAACTTTCAATGGGAGCACCGTGGATATCTTTAAGTAAAAATGTCGCATTCGCCTGCAATTCTGGACCAAACACAGCCCTTCCGGTAAAATGCCCTTCTGCGAGTACCTTGCCGATATTACATTAGAAGTGAAAATCAAGATAAAACAATGGAACATGACAAAAAAAATCGATCAAGCTCACAAGAACAGGTCAGCACCATACACGTGCATGCAGTGACAAAAACCTCATGAAGCAAAAAAGAAAAAGAAAAGGATGATAATGCCCATACAGGGTTACAAAATTATCTACCTGTATTTAGTAATGCATTGATTACACACATGACCTTTTCATCACCTCCAAACTCATTGGTCAACTTATCATCTTTCTCACGAAGCACTAGTGATTTCATTGCTGAAAAGCTTAAGCTAGCCCTCTCTCTGATGGGTGAAGACCCTCTTGAAGACACAAGGAGCTCTTTCATGGAGCTGTAGTTGACTCCAGCTCTGTGAAGGACCAAATAGACTAAGCGTAAAAAACCAGACACAGCTATGGATTCCACACAAACATTGAAATACATCCATGAATCAGGTTGATGAAACAAGAAAGTATATCTTGCTAATTGCAGCAATATTTCATTTTGAATAGTGTATAACCAAAAAGAACACTGAGAATTCATCTAAAGTTAAAATAAAATTCAGCCTATATCATCAGCTGATTGCAAGTTTTAGTTGTAAATGTATAATCCAACTCAATGTAAGTCAACATAAAGGGATTCAGGCCATTAATTAGAACTCTTACTCGACTGCTATAGCCAACTGTTTAACAATTGCTGATGATGGAATAATATCCTTGTTGACAGTTTTGGAGCCTTCCCCTGCAGCTCCCTCTTCTGCATCCTGAAAGATGCCAACTTTTTTCACTAACGGAAGGAAAGAGGAGCTCCACAATTCAGCTGACGCATAGATGGCCAACCAACCAATAAAAGTGTCCAAACTTGGCAGTGATAAGATAATAAAGGTTTTCACATTGACAATGAAAAATAATAAGCAAGAGAACCAGTGTGTTTTCTGATGTAGTCATTGACATCAATTTTTCTTTTAAAACTTTTTTCCTCATTACTTTCAGTCCAACGGCATGCCTTTTTTTTTTTTCCAAGAATATTGTTTCAAAAACCCAAAACAAGAAAAATGTACAAGATAATAAAAATAAAAACACATCTTAAATTTCATAATTATGATAATTAATTAAAAAAAATATTACTCATTGAAGTAAACAATGATATATGTGTTTATGTCATAACATCTTGTGTCAACAAATTTGTGACAAATTATGCCTGAAACAATTTGTATGGCCATTCATATTTTACATGTGACTCTTAACATCTCATAGCTCACATAAGTATCTTCAATACGCCTAGCGCATATAATAGTCTCATTAAATACAACTCCAGTTCACATTTTTATAAAGAAGCAATATGGAAAATCTCACTCTATTTTGGTACAAATGAGAAAAAAAGCAATCTTTAGTGTAGGAGCAACCTTGAACAAAATTACCATCTGGATTTGCAAAATTAGGCTTACCTTAGAATTTGAGAATTCTCTCTCACCCATCATGTATAAATTCTCATCAAAAATTGCATAAGCCATTGTTGAATGGTCAGGCTTCTCGGAATCCTCCGCTCCTCTTTTCCCTATTCTTATGTTCCTAAATCTTTCATGCCAATCTGCCTTGGTCTTTATTGGCCTTGGTCTCACTCCCTTAATTTTTGCTTCATGGGAATCCTGCAGTCCAATCATAAATCAATGTCATATAGATAACTTATAAACTAATTCTGCGACAACAACTAAAAGCTATGCCAAATCAGGAAAAAGCACCCTCAAGTACACATAGCCTAGAGCAAAAAATGGTTCAAATAAAAATTGGTACAGTCAGTATTTCTATACACAGACCTGCCTACACGCATAGAGAGTTGGTAAAAGGAACTCAAAATTCCCTTAAAATGGTGCAAAGCAAATCATGATCCAGGCGAACAAATTCAAAGCAACATCGAAATTAAACTCAAATCCACTTTCATTTCCTCGTTTACCAGTCATCCAATTAGAGGCTTGAAGAAACAAGCTCTAAATGTCACCAAAGCATGTAACATTTTCGGCGATTGGAACATTCCAATTCCAATTTGAAAGAAAAAGAAAACAAAATGAATCCAATACAGAGGACGCGATTACCTTCGATTCATCCGTGTCCTTCGGGGTCTCTGGCGTTGATGACCCTGGCGATCGTTTATCCAAATCTTCCAACTCGAACAGAAAAAAAAAAATAATAATAATAAGAATAAAAAAAATAAACGCCTAAAATATAAGATGGATCCCAAAAATAGTAAATAGAACTGAATCGAAATCCGATCGGACGTAGCGCGCAGAGACAAGTGTCTAAAAAAGGAGAGAAAGAAAGAAAGAGAAAGGGGGGAGCATACGACGATGAGTGGCAGAATCAGACTTTTTGATGTCTGTGAAGACTTTCTCCGCTTTAGCAGCAGCGGAATTGATGGCTGTCCTAGCTCTGGATAGCGCCTCCATTTTCCTGCGGCACATTAATTAAGGAAAGGGAGTGGTACCACGAAATTTATTGACGCCATGGCCATGGAGAGCCAGGGGGAGCACAGAGAGAATGAGGAGATCAAAAATTGAACCAAAATGAAATGATGCTGCTCACTGAAATTGTGTCGAAGAATTTCAAGAAAGTACATTAAAAAAATACTAGCAATGCGCGTCTTTGGGTTAAAGTGTACATGAGTAAATTATAACCTATATATCTATACTAGTACAAAGCCCGTGCAATCCATAAGATGCACAATTTTAAGGCTATTTATCCAGGCATAATTATATACATGAATAAAGAAAAATATACGGGATATATAGTACGTGACCCGTGCAAAGCACGAGATATATTTATTTAGAGAATATTATATTATAAGATGCAATATGCAATTTATAATACGCAAGAAAATTGTACAATGTTCAATAAAAGTTTTATAATATTCAAGTGGAGTCTTAAAATCTCTTGTACATTAAGACTACTGACAAAATAATATTTTAGATCAATGAGTTTCCTTTCCTTGTAGCCAAATTGTGAATGTGATTTGAGGAGTTCAACAAATCGATATATAGCTGACTTGCTTTTTCATTGTAGTTTTTTTTCTTTTTTTTTTATAATGAATTTAAAGATATTCTAAAATATAGCAAAAATTATTTTTTTTTATTACAATTAGGAATTTTACTAAATATAAACTCTCAATCTATGGTGTTAATCAACTTTAAGTATAAAAAATTAGGAATTTTTACCTCTTTTAATCAACGTTTAAGTCTAAAAAACAATAGAGTTATTATAAGTTTTTTTTTCTACATCTTTTAAAACATTAATATGAGCATGTTAGAGCTAGCTTGTAAAATAATTAATATATTATCTCACTAAACATTTATACTAATAAAAATTTAATTTTAGCATATAATTTATCCCTTTATATAAGAGAAAATAATAGTTTTACTTATTGTTGTTCACCATATAATATTTAAGTATTATTTTATTATATAATAAAAAAGAAATATTGTTAAATAGTGTAGTAGAATTATTATAAAATTATATGATTTTTTTTTTTTTACAATATAGATTTAATATTTTTTTTATGATTTGATAATATAAACAAATCTATACTTAACTTTGACAAATAAAACAAATAAATACTTTAGTAAGTATTTAATGTTTACATACTAAATAGGAATATATTTGGTATAATCAAATACCAAATATAATCAAATAAGTCAAAGTGTATATTTTTATTTGGCATTTGATTTTTTTTATTATTAAAATCTTTTTGTTATACTTACCCTTTTTTAAAATAAAACAAATAAATAAATCAATTAATTAAATAAAATATTATAATACAAAATAGTAATGACATTTAATGCAGTTGATTTTTCTGGATAGTAAATATAGGGAATAGAATCTTCTTTTATATAAGTATAGATTGTATAATACGGAAAGAGTAATGCAATAAATGTTGTTGACTTTTCTTTATACTAAATCTGGTAAATGGTATACCTTTTAATATAAGTATAGATTACAAAGACTTAATAAAAATAGTAGTAAAAAAAGATCCGAGCACATTTAATGTATTTTCTAGTGTGTATAACAACATCCATAGTCCAATAGTCACTTGATTCATCCTTGAATCGCTTTGATTACCTGCAAAACAACATCGGGGGTGTGCTTGTTTAGAACCTCCAACGCTAAAATCAGTTTTTTTGGAGTGGTGGTGATTAATCGAGAAACGTGCTTGCATTAATCGTATAATATGGTGATTGTACATGTTTAATTCCTCGCATTTATACATTTTCTCGACTTATTTGATATTGTGAACGATTCTCGTGCCTTTATGAGATTTTTAGTGATTTTCAGGATTTAAGGAACTATATTTGAGTGCACGCTGATAAGTGGAGGCGTGAACAAGAGTGAAAATTGGGCTGAATAGCAGAGAACGGGGGCGCCCAGTATTGACCCAGCAGACCTCGTATTGCATGAAGCAGGCCCCGTATTGCATGAACCAGGCCCATTCACTTGGTTAAGCCCATACACTTCACGTGAATTGGCATAAAAATTATTAGAAGTGGGTTGCAATTATTAAAACTAAAGAGGGTCTGGTGGACTTAGTCAAAGGAATTATTTGGAGGTGGACTTAGTCAAAGGAATTATTTGGAGGACAAGCATAAGGAAAGTGACGTGGTTAGGAAGGAAAATATATATCTTGGGGACTTTTGCTTTTGGGGGTGACTTTATTTTTCCACACACATTGCGGCTGGGACTTGGACAGAGGAAGAGAGGAGAAAACGATCGCGAGTCATAGCAGCAGCAGAAAGCTTTGGAGAATTAGAGAAGAATTTCTTAATTTCTTTTCTTTTTCTTTTCTTGTGTAATTAATTCTATGAACATGTTATTGACACTATGAGTGAGTAGTTCTCTTATTCTAGTTCCGGGGAAGTCGAACCCTACGATTGACTATGTTTTGATTGATTATATGGTTGATAATTTTAATATCTTTTTAGAATTGCTTGCGTTAGTTTGAATGATTAACCATGATGTGTTTAGTCTTGTTTAGATTGATCACCTAGATCAGGCTTTTCATATCTACATCTGAATTAGACCTTCAATTCGTAATTGTTGTTGTGTTTAATTCATAAGAGGTAACCGGAAGACGGTAACTACCGGGGATAACACAACCTAATTAAGTGAACGAACGCGGTTGAGTTCACTAATTAGTCTAGCCTATTTTTCTAATTCGTAAAGCGGCTAATTGTATTAAATCTTGAAAACGTTTTTCCGGACTGTACAAGAAGTCAGGTTTAATCGTCAAGCATCTCGCGGTTAAATTAAAAATAAGGAAAAATTCGAGTAACAGACCGTGCCGTTACCTAGGGCTAGTAATTCCATGGGGTAGCAAATTTTATACTAAAATTGATTAAACGAGTTAGTCGAGGGTGTAGACGGAACCGTGGACTAGAAACTTCCCCATTTATCTGATAATCATTTTTATTTGCTGCATTTGATTTCATTTTGCTATTCATAATTCTAGTAGTTAGTTAATTCATACCAAAACTCCCCTCTTTATTAGTATTTCCATGGTTTCAATTAAAGAGAATAATTACAATTAAATTCCATACTCCCTGTGGGTTCGACCCTTGCTCACTACTACTGCTAGTTGGTAGAAATCGGTTAAAGAAAATTACTATTATATTTTGACCGTGTCGCGACACGCGGTCAAATTTTGGCGTCGTTGCCAGGGAGTAACGTAATTGAGTTGTTAATTTATTTTCCATTAATTGAAATCAGGTTTAGTTTTCATAATTATTCTTATTTTGTTTTCTTAGTATCAGTNCCCCTGTTACTTGCTTTCATTTTATTTCTTTTCATTTTCTGCTCCCAGTAGTACGGGGTCCTCCAGTACTCTGTCCGACAGAATTTTCGGACTCTATACTCGCTGTGCAGAATAGGTGTGAGTTTCGTTCCTTTCAATGTATTTTACTACATTCGATACTTATACTTTCGGTTTTCTTTTAGGTGAATGAACACGAGGTCTTCTGGACAGAGACCATTGTCATACAACCCGGAAATCACAAGGAAGGATAAGGAAAATCTGAGGCTAGCGAGGTTGGCAAAGGAATCACACGAAAACCGAGACCAGGACTATCCGGAGATTGCCGATTACCACAGTTGCAATGGTGGGAGAGGGAGAACGTACGTTAAGGCAACTAGCCAATCCCCAACTTCTTCAACAACCCTTGTGCATAACATTTCCGACGGTGAATGACGCCACCTTCGAGCTTATGTCTGGCCTGATACACTTATTTCTGTCATTCAACGACCGCTCAGGAGAGGACCCTCACATGCACCTGAAGGAGTTCCATACTGTCTATTCTGAAATGAAACCCGCCGGGGTGACCGAGGAGCAGATTAAACTTCGGGCGTTCTCATTTTCATTGAAGGACCGAGCCAAAGATTGGCTATACTACCTACCGTCGGGTTTCATCACCACGTGGGCTGACATGGAGAAAGCTTTTCTCCAACGGTACTTTCCAGCATCAAGGGTGGAAAATTTGCGTAAGGAGATATGTGGTGCCAAACAGTTGCATGGGGAGACGCTATACAAGTATTGGGAGAGATTCAAGAGACTCATTGCTTGTTGTCCCCAACACCAGATGACGGATCAGCTGCTAATCCAGTATTTCTACGAGGGGTTGTCCCTCATGGATAGAAACATGCTCGATGCGGCAAGTGGAGGCACTCTTATGGACAAGACACCGACGGTCGCAAGGGATCTGATAGCAAATATGGCAGTGAACTCCCAGCAATTTGGCACTCGAGATGCATCCTTTCAGACAGTGAATGAAGCTAGTATTGACGCTTTGGAGTCCCAAGTTAAGGAGTTTACGACTTTTGTCCGAAAGTTAGCCACGAATGGGTTACCCAGGATGAAACCATGCATGCATTGTGAGACAACTGATCACGTTACAGACAATTGCCCGCTAATCAATAGTAAGATGGAGGCACAAGCAAATGCGATTGGGTCCAACAATGGGCCGGGCCAAAACTATGACCCTTTCTCCAATACCTACAATCCCGGCTGGAGAGATCACCTCAATCTTCGATATGGGAATCCTTTAGGGGGAGTGTATGCGGAGAAAGATAATAGGCCACCCCAAATTTTCCAAAGAAGCCAAAACTTTCCACGACAAGCGGGTAACGGTCCACCGAACTCCATGCCACAGTCTTCCCTAGAAAAGATGATCAAGATGCTTGCAACTAGCTCCATGAACTTCCAGTAGGGTGTTCAAGAGAGCATCAAGAATCAGAAATCAAGGACAAAAAACTTAGAAGGACAAATGAGTCAATTGGTGGAGCATATGACTCGACTAGATGCACAACTCGGGGGCTGACTTCCATCTCAACCTGAGATCAACTCTAAACATGTCAGTGCCATCACCTTGCGGAGTGGGAAAGAATTAGAAGACCCGAAGACTCAAAACGAGAAGAATGAAAGTGAAAAGAGAGTCTGTCAGCAGAATATGGGCCGAGCAGCAGAATACGGGGACACCCAGTACTCAGCCTGCAGAGATTGAAAGACGCAAGGGCAGCCCGATTTGCCCTCCACTGAAACCCGAACCTCTACCTTTTCCATCCAGAGTACGAAAGGCAGCAAAGTAAGACGCTGAGAAGTAAGTTTTTGATATGTTCAAGAAAGTTGAGATCAACATTCCTCTCATTCATGCAATTAAGCAAGTCTCTTGTTACGCCAAATTTTTGAACGACCTATGCAGTAACAAGCGAAGGTTGCAAGGGAATGAGAAGGTTTTGATGGGAGAGAACGTCTCGGCAGTAATTCAGAAAGATTTACCCCAAAAGAGAAGTGACCCAGGTATGTTTTTGATTCTATGCACCATAGGTAATTTAAAAATCGACCGAGCCATGCTCGATTTGGGAGCATCAATTAATGTTATGCCTCGCTCTATTTTTTATTCCTTAAATTTGGGTCCTCTTAAAGAAACTCGTGTGGTAATTCAACTTACCGGCCGGAGTACCACTTGTCCGGATGGGGTAAGAGGATGTTCTTGTTAAGGTTAATGAGCTCATTTTTCCAGCTGACTTTTATGTGTTGAGTATGGATGACAGGACTCCTATGTCGACCCTGATTTTGTTAGGGCGGCTGTTCTTGAACACCGCTCAAACAAAAATCGACGTTCGTGAAGGCACTCTTACAATGGAGTTCGATGGCAATGTTATTCGATTTAATATTTTTGATGACATGAAATTTCCTGATGCTGACCATTGTGTTTATGTACTTGTTGTATTAAACCGTTGACACAGGGTTTTCGCGACACTTATAAGGATGGTGAGCTGGAGTTTATGATTTCACAAAGTATCGGCAAAAATCAAGTAGTACGGGGTACCTTCCCAAGAGTACGGGGTGCCCCGGTACTCAGGTTACAGAGAGATAGTGATCCACCCGAATTTTTAAATCACTTGGGGATGATCGAGGAGGCCGTAACAACCTTGAATACACTAAAACCATATCTTGAAAAGCATGATAAAAATTTTATTCGGCCACCTAAACCTGATAAGAAAATTGTTCCTTCTACTCTGCAGGCACCGGAACATGAGCTGAAATCCTTGCCGAGCCACTTGAAATATGCCTATTTGGGAGAGGATCGACCGCTCCCGGTTATAGTGTCATCGAGTTTGGAGCCTGACCAGGTGGCAGCCCTCATTGAAGTGTTGAAGAATTACAAACGAGCAATCGGTTGGACCATTGTCGATTTGAGAGGAATAAGCCTGTCCACATACATGCATCGTTTCCTCCTCGAGGAAGATGCTAAACCCTCTCAGGAGGCGCAACGACGGCTGAATCCTCCTATGATGGAAGTGGTGAAAAATGAAATCATCAAGTTGTTGGACGTGGGAGTCATTTATCCGAGCCCAGATAGTCGTTGGGTAAGCCCGACGCAAGTGGTTCCAAAGAAGTCGCGCAAAACGTTCAAGGTGAACGGCGATAAGCTTAAGCCGTATTATGGAGAATTTAGAATCAACGATGTGGAGAGAGTCCGGCTGGACGCTCCTCAGTCAATTTGAAAAGGGAAGTATTCGGTCGAGCCAACGACGTTAAAAAAAAAGGCGCTAGTTGAGAGGCAACCCAATATTAATATTATTATTATTATTATTATTATTATTATTATTATTATTATTATTATTATTATTATTTTTACTTCTGTTAGTTTTTATTTAGTGGTTCTTGAATAAAATAATTAATTCATGAGGAAGAGATAATTTTGTTTGCTTTTTTGCATTTTACAGTCTGCTGATGAATGTCTTATTGTTTATTGTGTTTGCTACAGACTAGTGTGTACCCCGTGCGATGCACGGGAATAATATTAAATGAACAATATTATAAATAGACCTCGAGTATGAGTCACTCAATGGCGGAAGTGGAAACTACTATTAATCATATTTAAAAAGAGAAAGAAAAAAAAATAATTATAGATTAAAGAGAAGGATAAACAATACTTAATAATTATAAATTAAAGATTCAGGTTCAAACAATGTAAAATTATTTTGTATAAGAGAATATAAGAAAGTTTGATTACACACCATTTCAAAATTATTATTATATTTTTTGTATGGTTAGCTTATAATATTTGTAAAAATATTAATAATTAGACCGATGAAAATTAGCTTCTTAAAGTAGATAATAGATTTCTAGTAGTAATTATGAATTGGTATCTATTTTATTTTATTTTTTCTTTTTAAAGATAATGGATTTCTAGTAGTAATTATGAATTGGTTCTATTTTATTTTATTTTTTCAAATCCGTATAAATAATGGATGAGATTTTTTAAACACGTGAGACGTATGCAATGAGATTTTGTAACAGAAGAGATAAATTCGTGTAGATTTATACTAAAAATAGAAAAAAAACAAATATTTATTGTCAAGCAATGAGATTTTGTAACAGAAGAGACAAGCTCGTGTAGATTTATACTAAAAATAGGAAAAAAAAATAAATATTTATTGTCAAACAAAAGTTTTGATAAACTAAAAAACAGGAAAAGGAGAAACAAATCTTTACACAATTAATGAGCCGATTTTTTTGCCTATTCAGATTTGTCCAACAATTACTATATATAGGATATATTTAATGATTTTGGCGGGAAAAAGTTTCTAAATTTGTAAAAAAGTTATTCTTTTTATATAATGATAGATTCATTATTTTTTTCCTGGGCTGAGTATTGTGCTATGATTATTGGGGATGAAATAAGCTACGGGCCACTACATCGGGATGTTATGTTACTTTGGGCTAAAAATAAATTTGATGAGAGAGTGAATTTTATTGGGCCAGACAAGTTAAGGACACAACCCAATATCCATTGACCTGGGCGTGCGTCACTTTATCTTCTTCCAGAAGAATCTGAATAGTTTGAGCACATCGAGCAGAAATTTGAGCAGAAGATCTGAGAACAAAAATTGAGAAATTGAGTGAAAATCTGAAAACCATGGTGAGAATCAAGCAACAAGCTTTCAAATCGAGGTCACCCCCGAAGACCGACGAGTCACCGCCTGCTTTGCCACCCAAATCGCCGCCAGTGTCACCATCGGACGCCGCTAAAACGCCGCTCGCAACACCGCTGTCCTTATCTCGGCCTGAAACCGAGCCGAACCCGGTGAACCCATCGCCGTCAGCCGCCGCACAATCGTCACCACCAAAGTCCCCGCCGGCCACTCCCTCAACAGCAACACAGAAACGAGCCCGGTCACACCAAACCAACCCCCGTCCACTTCAACCGAGTCACCGGCTGACGATCCCACGCTGCCAGTCACCCGAACCCGAGCCTCACCGGAGGACTTGTGCCTAAGTGGGCTTGTGCAGGCACATCATAGGGTCAAGGAGTTGGAGCGAGAGCAACAGCTCCTTCCCACTGACTGACCCTACACACCGGCACGCGCTAGGATGCTACCTATGAAGAGGGAAGTCTGATAACTCCTTCTGTTTTTATTTTATAAGCATTCTTAGTGTTGTGACATTTAGGACAACTCCAATTTTTAGTGTGTAGTGGGGCTGGTTGTTGGTTGCCTGAAGGGGCTATTGTTGGTTGCTCTATATACTGCTGTTTATGGTGATTTTGATTTTGATTTGCCCTGTTTTGTCTGGAGTTAGAGTTAGAGTCTGATTTGATGATTGTCTGACGGTATTGAGTCTTGTTTGGATTATCAACCATTATGCTTGATTCTCTTTTCGATGCCGGTTCTTGATATTTTTTATGTGTGCGAAAAATTTTGGAGTCCTTGTTTGCTGCATATTGCATATTGATTGACTGACTGTTTCTTGATGACCATATGGCATTTATGGCCGAATGCACGAGGATTAGCACTAATTACCCTTACTTGTTGTGATTTGAGCCGATGAGCATATAACGAATATTTCTGCTCCTTTTATTCATTGTGTGATGTCATGACTGGTTGATCTTTCTAGAACTTGCCATGTTATACACGTCTTCGTTTAATTCTTGATGAATGTTGATTCATGAATTGATAAGGGTGTTTAGGATGAACCTTTGTGTTGCGACCTTTTTCGTTGATGAGCCGAACCTATATTATATTCATTAGTAAGCCTCTTTTTGAGCCGGAGCCTATTCTTTGAATGACAACCATATTACATGCCATCTGATCTTTTATTTGGAACTTTGAATCGAGCAATTGTGTGAATTCATGTCTGATATTGAGCATTGTGTGAATTCATGTTCTGTAAACAGGTTCAAAATAAATAAAAAGAAAAAGAACAAAAAAAAAAAGAAGAAAAATGGAGAGGCTGACCCATGTTGTGAGCTGGGGTGAAATTATTGTGAGTTTGGTGGAGTTGAAGTGGTCTTATATGGCACTTGGCATTGTCCGGATGAATTTTATGAGTGTCATTACAGTTAGACATGTGCTAGGTTGTGGTTTTGAGCTCTTTTCGGACGGGATTTGCACGATTGCTTTGGTTCGTTTGATTAATGTTGTTATCCCTCTTTGTTGGAATCTCTAGCCATTATTACCCATACCCGACATTACAACCTTGTGATAAACCCTATGATGTTTGTGGATTTATATTTATTCTTGAGTTGTCGGGCGTGATACATTGGCAAGCATATGGTAAAGATTTTCTATGTTTTGACTTGAGCGTTCACTCAAATATATATCCTTAGCCTATAACTTTGGAGAGTTTGAGCGTACCTTGTGAGATGTGTTGATCCTCGTTTGCATTTCATATTGATTGATTGTCGAGCATATCTGTCATTGATGTCAGTATATGAGGATTCTATCATGACTTATTTCTCTTGTGTGCAAAATGATTTTGAATTAGCAAAGGGAGGAGGAAAGGGTGTGATTGCAATTTGGTATGACGAATTTGGCTTGATGCTTGGCAAGCATCGTTCAAGTGTGGGGTGGTTTGATTAGTCGAGAAACGTGCTTGCATTAATCGCCTAACATTGTGATTGTAAACGTTTAATTCCTCGCATTTATACATTTTCTTGACTTATTTGATATTGTGAACGATTCCCGTGCCTTTATGAGGTTTTTAGTGATTTCCAGAATTTAAAGAACTATTTTGAGTGCACGATGATAAGTGGAGGCGTGAACAAGGGTGAAAATTGGCTGAATAGCAGAGTACAGGGGCGCCCAGTATTGATCCAGCAGACCCCGTATTGCATGAAGCAGACCCATTCACTTGGTTAAGCCCATACACTTCACGTGAATTGGCATAAAAATTATTACAAGTGGGCTGCAATTATTAAAACTAAAGAGGGTCTGGTGGACTTAGTCAAAGGAATTATTTGGAGGACAAGCATAAGGAAAGTGACGTGGTTAGGAAGGAAAATATATATCTTGGAGACTTATGCTTTTGGGGGTGACTTTATTTTTCCACACACATTGCGGCTGGGACTTGGACATAGGAAGAGAGGAGAAAACGATCACGAGTCATAGCAGTAGCAGAAAGCTTTGGAGAATTAGAGAAGAATTTCTTAATTTCTTTTCTTTTTCTTTTCTTGTGTAATTAATTCTATGAATATGTTACTGAATACTATTGTTTGTTCCATTTTTGTTGTTATTTTTATTTATGTTTTGCGTGTATTTTCCCCATTTTAGGTCGTTTCTTAGGTATTGCCGGTCCGTCTAGTCGTTTCTCGTGTTTTCGTGTTTTTCAGTCGTGTTCGAGTTTTCTTTGTCTTTTCTCCTATTTTTCTCTCGTTTTTCGTGTTTGTCTGGTTTTGGTGGTTTGAGATTGTCCCAGTTATTAGGTATTCCATGCCCGTTCAGGCGAATAAACATGCGGAAGCCGAGTTTCTAGCTCGGGTAGTACCCGAGTGAGGCTAGCCGAGCACACGAACTGTAAGAAAGCAGCTTTTTGGTCACCCAGGGCCTTAGCGCCGTTAGCAGGTTCAGACTCGAACGGCTAAGGCACCTTAGCGGCGCTAAGGGCCCGTTTTGTAACAACTTCATTTTTTTCGGGATTTCGAAATGGAGGGTTATTTTTTCGAACCTAGGGCTTATGTTGGGGTATTCTGAAGATTGTACTTTCGTTTTTCACCTCCAAAAACACCTTTTCTCTTGCTTTTCATTTTGGTTTCGATCTTGGGTAGCGAAAGCTCCAAGATTCGACTTTAGGATTTGGACTACTCGTTGTTGCTTTGACAATGGATTCATTTTAATCGTAAGCTTATGTGTATGTTGATGTTGAGTTGATGATGAGTAGCTAAATTAGTTAACTAGGGCTAGAGGATAATTGTTCCGGTTCAATTTCATTTTTGTGCTTGTTGATTGCTCAATCTATTCGAGTTGTGTTTAACCTAGGGTTGAATTGATTGATCACCATTTTAATCCATTGAATTGATTCTTAGAACCGAAAGGGGAGGAATCGATCGATCTAGGCTTGTTTAGAATAGACTTGTTCGGATACGTATTGTCTATGTGCTAATTGATTCGATAATTGATCGTTTACATTTATTTCCTTGTTACGTGAGTTATTGAGAATGAATCTCTTGATGAATTAATTTTTCGAGTTCTTTAGCCGAGTAATCAATTGCGTTTAATGTATTGAGAACCGGAAACGATTGTCCCCAACACCATAGTACCTTTTATCATTATTTGAATTGTGTTTGTGCTGTGAGTTCGGAATTGCCTTGTTGAGAATCTTTCGTAGTTAATCTCGTAATTGATAATCATACCCAACCAATTGAATTAGAGTGTTTAGGACTTGTTTTTATCTTTTCGTGTGATTGAATAATCGTGCAAATTAATCCGGCCAACCTTCCTTAAGACACGACCCGGTGTTCGAATCTTTCGATTCTACTCCGGTAAAAATAACTACAACAAAATGGCGCCGTTGCCAGGGAAGGTTTAGAACTTATTTTCTGCGCCTATTCATTTTGTTTGCAGTGTTTCTTTTATTTTTGTGATTTCTTGTTTTGTGTGTTTCTCTTTGTTTCGTTTTCTTTGACTAGTTCTGGTGTTTTCTTGTTTTGTTTTTCTTTGTCTTTTTCTTATCTATCTGGTGCCGACGTTTTTGTTGTTTTTGTTTATGCGTACCTGGAGTGGTCGCGTAATCATCCCGAACAACGAATCCATCCAGAGGGACCTCCAAGAATTGTTGGCTATCCTTGCCCCTGTATCTTTAGACTCAGCCAACCGAGACTCAGATAGTCAAGGAGACATGGCAAACAACGGTGAGGAGGAAGTGAATAACCTGCCTCGTCATCTCCTTCGTGATTTGGCTCAACCAATAATTGGGCCAGTGACTTCATGCATCCGGCTAGAGCCAGCAACTCGAAACTACGAGCTAAAAACAATCCACTACAACCAGCTGCCATCTTTCCATGGCTTACTCAGTGAGGACCCTCTCCATTTCATCCGCGAGTTCTATAATGTCCTCCAGACCTTCCCTCTCCATAACCTGAACGAGGACCAGCTGAAAATGAGGTGTTTTCCCGAAACACTCAAGGACCGGGCCAAGGCTTGGTTCATGACACTTGTTCCCGACTCCCTCACCACTTGGGAGCAAGTGTACACCAAGTTCATTGGGAAATACTACTCCCACCAGAAGACGCAGGAGTTCCGGTCTCAAATCGTTTCCTTTGCCCAACAACCAAACGAGCCACTTCATGAGGCGTGGGAGCGCTTCAAAGACCTCCAGAGGCAGTGCCCACACCATAACTTCCCACCTGCCCTGTTAATGAACAGCTTCTACGACTCTCTCCACCAGAATCTCCAGTACATGGTGGACAATGCAGCCGGTGGAGATATTTTGGCAAAGACGGCCGAGGAGATGAATGATATTTTTGAGGCGATGAGTTCTAACTCGTCTCAAAAGAGCAGTCGAGGAAAGAGGGTCGGGGTCTACGAAGTATCTTCTGGGCGAGACATGATGGCCCATCAGATAGCCGAGCTCACGGAGCAGATGCGGCTACTGAATGCAAGGGGAGGCCAGCCAATGCAGACTATGACTTTAGAGGCGAGTGGAGCATGTGGAGTCCAAGGGCACAGATCCGAGGTGGGCCCCTCGGCATTCGATCAGGATTTTGGTGAACAATATGAAGATGTCAATGCTCTTCAAGGCTACCAGAACCGGCCTGCCAACTGTTAGAGTAGGGTACCCAGCGTTCCAATCTAATTGGACGTATTCTACTTGTAAATACAGTCTATTGGAATTATATTATGAATAAGGCATTTCTTTATCTTAAGAGAAAGCATTTATCTTATAATTGCACTTAAGATAAAATCCCTAGATCACTTATGGTTATAAGGTATGGTTGCGCATAGAGATGGTGATCATGGAACATACCTTGAAAGC
>BKCP01011625.1:1518806-1587627 GCA_008636005.1 Striga asiatica | reverse complement strand
CTGTTGACGGGCGTTTCCGGTCAACGGTTAAAAAGTTAAATACAATAAAGAAAGTAAGGAAAAGACAAAGAAATACGGTTTAATTGCGATTTTATTATATGATCACGAGGTCGGCCTCTCGTACGAGGTCGGCACTTGCGATATACTTCGAGGTTTCTTACAAGAATTTCTTACAGATCTTTTAGAGAGAGAAAAAGTGAGTACAAGTAGTTGGGATTCAACAACCCAAAATAAATGAAGTGGGCTGCTATTTATAGTTGCCTTAAATGCGACACTGTTCAGGCACTGTTCATCAGTCTTGTCGAACAGTGTTTCTTGCAGAGTAGTTCGGCGCCTCCCTGACAGAATTTAATGCGATTTGAGGTTTTCCTCATCATTTTCTGACAGTCATTTAATGCTGGCAGGCTTTGTGTCTTGGCTAGAGGAGGTAGGTCAACAGGCTAGAATGTCCCATCCATCAGCCAATGATTACTCTCCAAGTGGCCTTATTATACTGCTATCGAGATCGGCACCTTCATTGCAGGGACCCGTCCTGAGATTCCAGACCGGTACTTTTTCTTTGCTTGTTCCTCCTTCCCCGGGGGACCTATCTTTCAACCCGTCGCTCCTCAGATCGGCACCGGTACTTTGTAGCCGCAAACGCCGGACTGACGAATCGGACTCGGAGGATCGTCTTGGTCATAAAATATTCCGGTCCAGCTCGGCACTTTCTGAGCGGACCGGATCTCCGGTTCGGCTCTCGAACTCGGGTGTCAACATACATGCCCCCGAGCTCAAAGGGGATGTCTTCAGCATCCTCTGTGAGGTCGCTACCCGAAAGCACATCCGAGGTCGGCACTCAGATCATACTTGGGCAAAATTATTTACCGTTTGTTATGCACACCTTTCCCAGACCTGAAACGACGGTTCATTTAATGCGTCGTGACTGTTACGCTTCCTGCCAATCATGAAATGTCGCGTCGGTTCAGAGTCTTTACACGTGTCATGCGAGGATTCGTCCGCGCCAAACGGCGTGTCGTTTCGGTGAAGCGGCGGTTTCTGGGGCGCGTGATGTTCACGCGGTTCTTTTGGAACCGTCAGATCGTTTGAACCCTGACCGTTAGATCGAGCCTTTAATTTTGAATTTCAAACGCTTTGCCACGTGTAACGCTGCGATTGGCTCTTGGTTTGTTTATATATTTCCATCGTCTTCCTCGAGAAGCTTTTACGAATTCCAGAATTTCTGAGCAACCCAATCTCCGAGCGACCAAGTTTCCGAGCAAGGGTTCAAGGCTGATTTAAGAGTTTTCTAACTTCTTGACGATCTTAACACCGGTAATTCTACTTTTCTCGAAATCTTTCTTCCTATTTTTCGATTATGTCGAGTCTTTCTGGTCGCGCTTCGAGTTTTTCCGCCGGAGATGGCGATTTCGCGGCGGAGGAGACCGGGGAGTTGGTCGTGTACTCTCCTCCGGCGGCTGAGACGACGCGTCCGCTTAGGGTTACGCCGATTTCGGCCGTTCGCGTGACGACGGCGACGGCGGCGGGTCCGCGTTCCGAGGATGACCCGGGCTTCCCTACGATAGAGATCATTGATCTCGGCTCCGACCGATCTGACGGTGGTGAGGTTGGAATAGAGGCCGGCGTGACTTTCTCCGAGGAGTCCGACGTTGATGCCGGGCTGGTCGAGGAGACGCTTCAGGGTGACACCCATGGGAGGGAGCGAGTTCCCATGAGCCGGGAGGATGCCGAGATCGATGCTGCCGTCGAGGCTGCGACAACGGCTCCTCCTGGGTGTTGGTGCCGCCCCGCGCGTGTCTGGCCGTCCACAGCTTCAGCAACCGCCTGGAAGACGGCGTCTGTACTAAGAGATGTTGACCTCGCCCAGCTACGGGGGAAGGCCTGCTTTGGTGCTGGGGTTCGGGTTTTCGCGCCTTACGCCGGCGAGCGTATCCACTGCCCTCCACCGGGCTGTATCGGCGTGTACCGCTCTAGTATCCTGCTCGGTCTCCGATTTCCTCTGCCAGGAGCTCTGAGCGACATCCTTAGCGGGATCGGCATCGGCATTAGCCAACTCGTCCCGACAGTCTTTGCCCGGCTGGTCGGCCTTATAGTCCTCTTCCGCCAGCAGGGCTGGGCTGATACTACTTGCGACGAGGTGAAGGCCCTCTTCGATTTCAAGAAATCCGGGGAGTCCGGCAATTACTATAGCTCGGTATCCCCCGGTGTGGAGAAGTCCCTAATCCATAAGATCCCGGAGTCGCTGCACGGCTATATGCCGGAATGGTTTTGGGTCGGCGGCGAATGGAGGACACCCAACGCGACTCGGCACCCGTCGACCGACTTCATCTCCGGCCCTTGTGAGTTATTTACTTTCGTTCATCTCCACCCTTCTAATTAATTGTCCTTCCCTGCTAACAGGTCGGTCTTTGCATTTCAGTCCACAACCCCCACGTTGAGCCAAGTGACGAGCTGGTTGCAAAGGTCGAAACTCTGCTCGGGCTTGCTGCGGAAAAGCGCAATTACCGAAATCTCGTTGCGGAGGAGAGCTTAATTCAGCACAACCTGTGCCCCGAATACAACAGCAAGCACTTCGAGCCCGGTACTTCTCCTTCACTTCTCGTTCCTACGTATAGGTGCCTTTACGTTTATTCTCACCCTTGCGTTTCGTTCCCGTTTGACAGTGTACTACCCCCTCCATCGCGAGTGTGGGTTCGGTTCGGTGAAGGAGGCGAACAAGTACGCGCGCGCACATCCGAGCTCCCTGAAAGACCGGAAGATGGCCAGCCGCATGGACTTCTTAACTCGGCAGTCGAAGAGGAAGGCCCCGGCGTCGAGTTCAGCGGGGACCTCAGCCCCTGCTCCGCCGAAACCGACCTCCGAGACCATGCCTTCCCGAGAGGTCGAGGTGCCTGCCAGCTCGGCCCCAACCGTTACCGCCCCCGCTCCCGCAGGCGGGCGAAGGAGCCGGGCTAACGCCCCCGAGTCCGGCGCCGGTCACGGCCGAGGTGCCGCCAGTCAGGGTGGGCCTGCCCGTCAGAGGAAGCGCCGGATCCTTGCGGAGGAGCTGGAGGAGCCCACGGAGGATGAGGTCGGGGTGCGGGACAACGCTCCGCCGTCCCCGAAGAAGAAGAAGGTGACTGAGGTCCCAGGGGCCGCCACCGCGGACGAGAGGTCGGCTTACGTCCATCAGGCCGGCTCCTCGACGTACATACCCGTGAACCCGAGCCGCAAGGCCAGCCTCTCCAAGAGCTTGGAGCGGTTTCCTGACCAGTGGTTCATCGATTCGGCGTCGGCGGTTCCACTTGAGTTGCCCAATCCCTACAGTCTGCCGGGGGAGGTGATGTCCGCGGCGCAGGCCGTGATGGCCTCTTGGACCCCGACCGCCGAGACGGCGATGATTATGCTCTCGCCGACACAGCTTATTCAGCACTTGGTGGCGTCCATGGGCCGGACCATGGTCGAGCTGATCCACGCCGCCGAGGAGGATCTGGCCACCTCCAAGGGGCGGATCAACGAGCTGAAGGACGAGGTCAGGAAGATCTCGTCCCTGGAGAACGAGCTGATCCTCCAGCGCGGAGCTGTTGCCGTGGCGGAGAAGGCGGCTGCCAAGGCCGCCGAGGACCTGGCCCGCGAGAGGGCGGCGTGGGCCCAAAAAGTGAAGGAAATGGAGGTGAGGCGGGCCGTCGAGCTGTCGGAGAGCGAGAAGCGCCGTGCCGATGAGGTCCATGGGCTGGAGGAGAGGCATAAAGCCGACCTCGCCCATCTCGCCGAACTACACGCGGCCGAGATCGCCGAGTTAAAAAAGAAACATGAGGAGGAGGCTACCGAGCTGGCGAACTATGGGAAGAGGTTGACCTCTCAGCTCACCCTCCTGAAGGAGGCCGCCAAGCAGATTGACGGTGAACCCATCGCTCTCCCTCCACCGGCAACCTTTGCCGAGGTCCAAGCTCAGTACTTCGAAGAGATGAGGGAGAGCATGGACATGGCGGCGGCCTTCAACCTCTATTGGCTGTTCCAGAGGCTAGACGCCGGCGTGCTGTCTCTCGACGACTTCCGAGCTATTCTCTCCGAGAAGGCGGGTCGGCACGACCTGGATTTTGAAGGCCAGGTTTGCGAGGTCGACCCCGACGAAGCCGCGGTGGTCCGGAGACTCCGGGGGTGGGACGACGATATCATCGTCGGCTTTGAGAAGTTCGGCGCCGTCCCCTCCCTGGAGACGTGGAAACTGGCCCCCGGGGAGCTGCTGCCGGAATACAAGCCGTTTGCCCCCGAAGCCGAGCCCGAGTCCCGGCCGAGACGCGGGGTTGTGCTATCCGTGATCGCCGAGATGGAGGAGGTGGAGAGAGCTGCGGCTGCGGCAAAGGCGGTGGCTGATGCCGAGGCGGGGGTCGGGACCTCGGGGTCGAAGGAGGCCGACGCAGCCGTGGCGGAAGGGGTGAATGCCGGCGCCACTGATGCCGAGGAGGCGGGTGTGGAAGCCGAGGTGGTCATCGAGGGTCCCGACCTCGTCGCCTGATGGAGCTTTTTAGGCCTGCGTGCCTTTATATTTTGACCGCGTGTGGTCTTCCTTATGAAAAACTTGATCTATTTATGTTTTGTTGTGAACGAATGAATGTCACTGTTTGTTTTAAGCTAACTCTTAAAGTTTTATTTACTTAGCCGTGGATGAATGTTTTTATGTAGTGAACATATTTTATTTACGTGTTTCGTACTTATTTATATTTGCGTTGGGTGAATGTGTTTTTTGCGGATGAGTATTTACTTATGAATGGATGGATGGATGTTTATTTTTTATTTTTCCAAGTATAGGCTTGGTGCCGTATTGCATATTTACTCATATTTACGTGGCCGGGATTGGGCTCGGCACCTTATATTTGCTTTGTATTTTTCGTTCCTTACATTGGCGCAGTGGCCTTACCGGGCTACTTTGCCGAGCCCGGCGCGTGCCGGCCGAGCCATCGTACTGACCCGACCTGCACATAATTATGTGGCAGCTTACCTGACCGGTCTCGTGTTCGGACTCGGAGGTATTATTGGCCTGACTGGGCTTCCTAGTTGAGCCCAGCTAGTGCCGACCAGGTCATCGTACTGATCTTGGCCGACACTTCGTTCCTTACGTTAATTACGCCGCTTCGACTTGAACTATACTTACTAAAGGCAAAAGTAAAATTACAAAGTAAGGAGTAGAAAACATCAATCTTTATGAGCTTCGCCTATTTTTTACAAAGTAAAATTACAAAAGTGAAAATACAATGTCGTCCTAGACCTTATTGGTAAATTTTTTTCAAAAAGGCCGAATTCCATGGGTACTGGTGGGGGGTGCCGTCCAGGTGTTCGAGGCGGTAGGCCCCATGTGGGAGGACCTCGCTGATTTTGTAGGGCCCTTCCCATTTCGGTTTTAGCGGTCCGGGGTCAGGCCCCGTTACCCTTTTCAGCACCAAGTCGCCGACCTGATAGGAGCGGGACTTGACCTGGGAATTGATGTATCTCTCGCTTCGCCTCTTGTATGCCGCGTTTCTGAGCTCGGCTTGTGACCGGTGCTCATCTATCAGGTCGAGACTTGCTTTCAACAACTCGGAATTGGACTCCTCTTCGAAGTTGGTTACTCGAAAGGTTGGGGCGCCGAGCTCGACAGGTACCATTGCTTCGGTCCCGTATGCTAGGGAGAACGGCGTCTCTCCCGTAGATGATCTCGCTGTCGTGCGGTACGACCAGAGCACGTTCGGGAGTTCTTCGGGCCAGGTTCCTTTTGCGGCTTCAAGTCGGACCTTGAGTCCTTGTTTGATAATTTTGTTGACGGCTTCGACTTGGCCATTGGACTGGGAGTGGTAGGGTGTCGAGAAGAAATGTTTGATGTTATGTTCTTCGCAAAATGCCTCTAGCTTCTTTCCCTCGAACTGTCTCCCGTTGTCGGTGATTATGGAGTTCGGCACCCCGAAGCGGCATATGATTGACTTCCATAGGAAGTCGATCATTTTCTGTTCGGTGATAGTGGCGAGTGGCTCGGCTTCTGCCCATTTCGTGAAGTAGTCCACGGCGACGACCGCGTACTTTACTCCGCCTTTTTCGGTGGGTAGGGGGCCGATCAGATCGACGCCCCATTTGGCGAACGGCCACGGGCTAAATATCGACTTCAAGGGCTGCGAAGGTTGGACGATGTTCGGCGCGAACATTTGGCATTTTGCGCATCTTCGAGCCACGTCCAAGGCGTCTTTCTTCAGGCTGGGCCAGTAATACCCTTGCCTGAGAACTTTGTGGGCGAGGGCGTAACCGCCGGAGTGGTTTCCGCATACACCTTCGTGAACTTCCTTTAGAACATACTCGGCGCTCTTCTCGTCTACGCACTTGAGCAAGGGTGCCGAGTATCCTCTCTTGAACAATTCGCCGGCCACGATCGTAAATCGAGCTGCCCAGGTACGGAGCTGTCTGGCCTCTTTTGGGTCAGACGGCAACGCACCGGTCTCAAGATACGACCGGATTGGGATCATCCAGTTCGGTTCTTCGTCTGCAACGGTCTGGTCGGCGCTCATTACGGAGGTGCCGAGCACGGAGGGTTGTTCCTTGTGAGCGACCTGCACGTAGTCGACGCTCTCCACCCCGGCACTTGAGGCGAGACGGGCCAAGGCGTCGGCTTGTACGTTCTCCGTTCACGGGATATGCTCTATTCGGGTCCGGAGTTTGGCTAATTTCTTCTTCACTAGTCCCAAATAGGGGACCAGTCTTGGCTCTTTGACCTCGAACTCTCCGGAAATTTGTTTGACCATCAACATGGAGTCGGAGTATATGACGAGATCGGTCAGGCTCATGGCTTCGGCTAGAGCGAGCCCGGATAGAATGACTCGTATTCGGCCTCGTTGTTGGTTGCCGGGAAGAGGTATTGAATCGAATGACAGAATAGCCTTTTTTGAGGATCTACGAGGACGACCCCTCCGCCTGCTCGTCCGGCAGTGGAGGATCCGTCCACGTACATCACCCAAGGTTCTTCACCCTTCGTTTCCTCGACTCCCGGCGTAAACTCGGCTATGAAGTCCGATAGTACCTGCCCCTTCATTGCTGTTCGGGGTCGGTACTGAATATCGTATTGTCCCAGTTCCACCGCCCATTTGACCATTCGGCCCGAGGTGTCGGGTCGGTGCAAGATTTGTCTCAGCGGGTAGGCCGTGAGGACGGTGATTGAGTACTCCAAGAAGTACGGTCTAAGCTTTCGGGCCGCAGTCACCAGAGCGAAGGCGAGTTTCTCCATTGGCGGGTACCTCAGCTCGGCATCGTGGAGGGCCTTGCTCACGTAGTATATCGGGAACTGGCCCGAGTCATCTTCTCTGATCAGGGCGGCACTTACGGCTACCTCAGATATCCCCAGGTATAAATATAGCATTTCACCCGGGCGGGGCTTTTGCATCGTGGGAGCCTGGCTAAGGGCTTCTTTGATTGCCTCCAGCGCCTTTTGGCAGGCCGGTGTCCACTCGAACTTGTGATTTTTCTTGATAGCATCGAAGAATGGTTTGCAGCGGTCGGTGGACTTCGAGATGAACCTGCTCAGGGCCGCGAGCTTGCCGGTCAGACTCTGCACTCCCTTGATCGATGTCGGCGGTCGAAGGTCTTGCACTGCTTTGATCTTCTCGGGGTTTGCATCGATGCCGCGCTGGCTAACTATGTACCCTAAGAATTTTCCCGATCCGACACCGAAAGTACATTTTTTGGGATTTAACTTCATCGAGTAATCACGCAAAATGGAAAACATTTTATTAAGATCGTTTACATGATTGGACGCGTACACGGACTTGACTAACATATCATCTACGTACACTTCCATACATTCACCTATCAAACTAGCAAACATTTTATTAACTAGACGTTGGTAGGTGGCCCCGGCGTTCTTCAGCCCAAACGGCATCATGGTGTAGCAGTAGAGACCACGTGCCGAGTAGAAGGAGGTATGCTCCTCGTCGTCCGGATGCATGGGAATCTGATTGTAGCCGGAGTACGCGTCCATGAAGCTCATCAGCTCGTGCCCTGATGTAGCGTCGACCATGTAGTCGATGTGAGGGAGGGGATAGCTGTCTTTGGGGCACGCCTTGTTTAAGTCGGAGAAATCAATGCACAGCCGCCATGCCCCGCTGCTCTTCTTCACGAGTACTGGGTTGGCCACCCAAGTCGGGTACCGGACTTCGCGTATGTACTCGTTATCTTTAAGCTTGGTCACCTCTTCTTCCAGGGCTTGCTGCCGGTCGGGGCCGAGCTTCCTCCGCTTTTGCACGACCGGCTTGACCGTGGGGTCGACCTGCAACCGGTGGCAGGCGACGCGTGGGTCGATGCCGACCATGTCCTCGTGGGTCCACGCAAAGACGTCTGCGTTTTTTCGGAGAAATTCGGTCAGTTCGGCCTTCATAGGCCCCGGCAGCCTGCTCCCAATCCGGAGTTGTTTCTAGCAGGTCTCTTCATCGATGAAGATGACCTCGACTTCGTCCATTGGCTCGGCCCTCTTCGTCTCCCGTCTTTCCTCGTATTGTGTCCGAGGGTCGAGCTCGTCCTCCTCCATGATCGGCCTTTTGCCAGTCCTCCCCCTGTCCCCGTCGAGGTCGTCTTCGACTCTGTCCTCGACGGGGTCCGTCACCTCGGTACCTGGGGCCGAGTTATCTTCTCCGGCGTTGGGCTCCGTGGCTGTGGGGTCGGCACCCGATGAGGCCAGGGGGTGCGAACCTGTCTGGTTTCCCAGCATGCGGTTGCCCCCGTGACCGTCGTGTGCCGACTCGGTGTCTGCCACCCCGGCGTCCTCCTGTAGGTTCGCCACATTTATTTCGGTGCGCGGGATGGTCAGGATGCATTCCCGCGCCTCCCTTTGGTCTCCTCGGTGGGTCCCCTCCCCATCGGGAGTTGGGAATTTGAGGGAATAATGGAAGATGGAGACGGCGGCCTTCAGTTTGTAGAGCGCCGTCCTGCCCAGTATGGCGTTGTATTCACTTGGGCAGTCCACGATTTTGAAGGTTTCCAAGATCGTCTTCGCGGGCTGCCCCCTTTCTCCGAACCGGACCGGTAGCGTGACCTGACCAACCGGGGCGATGGTCTGGCCGTTGAAGCCCTGGATCCGCTCCCGGCAAGGCTGCACCTCTTTCCTATCGATCCCCATCTTTTTGAAGGTCTCGTAGTAGAGGATGCTGGCGTAGGCCCCGGTGTCGACCATGATTCGGTGGATTTTTATCGCCATGATCGGCGCCGTGATCACCAGGGCGTTGGAGTGGGGATGGTCGAACAGGAAGGCGTCCTCGTCGTTGAAGGTGATGGTGTTTGGGGTTGGCTCTGGCGCCGGTCTGCTGTGGGCATGCATCACGGCGTGATAGGCCTGTCGAGCGTAGGCCTTGGTTTGTCTCCGGGAGAGGAGGGACTCGCTCCCGCTTGTGTTGACACGCCGGGTTGGGAGGTTGGCCGGGGTGGCCCCGGTGCGAGGGGACCGGTCTCTTTTTCTGCCCCTGGAGGTGCCTGCCTCATCTTGATGGGTGGGGCAGAAGGTCATGATCTCATGGGGGCCGCCCTGCTGCGACTTTTTCCTTCGAGGATTCACATCGGCGTCCTCCTCGCTGTCTGGGCCTTCCTCGAAGCGGCCCCCTTTCTTCCTCTTCTCTCCGGAGTGGGTGAACCTCCGAAGCTGGGGATCGTCTATCAGTTTGAGCAGAGCCGAGATCAAGTTCCAGCACTGGTCGGTATTGTGCCCATGCGCCTTGTGGTAGGAGCAGTAGCGGGTCTTGTCCACCTTGTCCTTGTCGGTGAACATCGGTTTGGGGTCTGGTAACAACCCCTTGGCCTTGATTTCCTCGTAGACCGCCGCGGCCCCTACCGAGAAGACGCCTTGGTAGCTTTCTCTCAGCTCCTCGGCCCTTTGCCTCCGCTGAGCCCGGATCTCAGCGAACGACTTGCTCGGCTTCCCTGATTTTTCCTCCTTTGCCTTTGCCTTGGCCGGCGCCGGTGCTGGCGTGGCGTCGAACGTCGGGATGGATGAGGACTCCTCTGCCATGATGTAGTCTTGAGCGCGAGTGAGGAATTCCTGATAGGTGGTCGGCTTGTTTTGGCACAGGGACCACCTGAACAACGTCTTCGGTCTGAGGCCACCCTGGGCCGTGATGAGCAGGGCGTCGGGGTGGCACCGCTCCATATTTTGGACCCGATCGTTGAACCGGGCGATGTAATCCTTTAGACTTTCACTCTCGCCCTGCACAATGTTGGAGATAGATTCTTTGGGGGCGAGGTTGACCTGCGATCCGATGAAGTGAGACCGGAACGCCGACCTGAGCTGTGCCCAGGTTGAAATGGAGCGGGGGTATAGGGAATGGTACCACCTCTGCGCCTTGGGTCCCAGCGTCAGGGAGAACATGCGGCAGCGCAGGGCGTCGGAGGCGCCGTGCAGGTCCATCCACGAAGTGTAGAGGCCGAGGTGCGAGTCGTGATGCCCTCCTTCTAGCGCCAAACTGTTGACGGGCGTTTCCGGTCAACGGTTAAAAAGTTAAATACAATAAAGAAAGTAAGGAAAAGACAAAGAAATACGGTTTAATTGCGATTTTATTATATGATCACGAGGTCGGCCTCTCGTACGAGGTCGGCACTTGCGATATACTTCGAGGTTTCTTACAAGAATTTCTTACAGATCTTTTAGAGAGAGAAAAAGTGAGTACAAGTAGTTGGGATTCAACAACCCAAAATAAATGAAGTGGGCTGCTATTTATAGTTGCCTTAAATGTGACACTGTTCAGGCACTGTTCATCAGTCTTGTCGAACAGTGTTTCTTGCAGAGTAGTTCGGCGCCTCCCTGACAGAATTTAATGCGATTTGAGGTTTTCCTCATCATTGTCTGACAGTCATTTAATGCTGGCAGGCTTTGTGTCTTGGCTAGAGGAGGTAGGTCAACAGGCTAGAATGTCCCATCCATCAGCCAATGATTACTCTCCAAGTGGCCTTATTATACTGCTATCGAGATCGGCACCTTCATTGCAGGGACCCGTCCTGAGATTCCAGACCGGTACTTTTTCTTTGCTTGTTCCTCCTTCCCCGGGGGACCTATCTTTCAACCCGTCGCTCCTCAGATCGGCACCGGTACTTTGTAGCCGCAAACGCCGGACTGACGAATCGGACTCGGAGGATCGTCTTGGTCATAAAATATTCCGGTCCAGCTCGACACTTTCTGAGCGAACCGGATCTCCGGTTCGGCTCTCGAACTCGGGTGTCAACAAATTTTTTTATTCTTATTAATTTTGTATCTATCTGATCATATCCTTTACGCGAACTCTGTCCAACGACCATGAAATCGGCCCGGCTCTTTTCATAAGTTTTTCTTCATGGTAATTTTTCCTCCTCAATTCCGTAAGTTTTCTTCACTGTAATTTTTCATAATGTTGCTTCTTCACATGTAATGAAAATAAACTATATATGTTCCACAGTAATGAAGGCTAAACCTTAGGCCTGATGGGATGGAAAATAAGCTATGCTTATGCAGATATTTCTTGTGAATATATAAAACCAAGCACTTTTCTCATCACAAGACGGCATAGACTGAGAGAGGGAGCTAAAAATAATATAATGACAGATGTTATTTTACTACCGGAGCTAAAAAACTTGGATTTCATTAGATAGGAAGTTTTAATTGCATTTTTTTTTTTTCATAGCTTCATCAAGGATAGAAAATGAAAATGTTGCTAGGTTACTTCAATTTGGTGCAATAAGGATAAAAGTCTTTTTCCATGAATAACTAAGAAATAGTTATTTTAGCAAGTTTCAGATTGACCCATTATCTTTTGTTTTCTCTACGCTGGAATTCTTGGCAGACTTTAATTAATCAATAAGTATTGTGGAATTTTGAACAACAAAGCTTTGTCTTGCAACATTTGTATCAACCATGGATGTAGTTACCTTATTGTTTTTTCGTTCCAGTATCCACTAAACAGATTGAAATGTATGGACATTCATCTATGCCAAGTACTTCTTCAGGTAAAACATATTTAATATATTTTTTTCTTTAAATTCCAAACAATACAATATGGATCATATGTCTATTTGTTTATTATAAATAGGTGTATGATAAACATATACAATACTCTTCTTATTTTCATATTATAGCCAAAGATGTCTATCGGCAACAAAGTCTTCAAAAGATGAAAAGAAAATATGCTGAATTTGATTCTGCGAAGAAGAAGGCCTATATTGATAAAGTTAGGAACAGGAACAAGCTAAAGAATCCACAAGATAAGTGGTTTTTGAGAGCTCAAATAACAATGAATGAGTCCGAAGGTACTGAACAATATTTGATATATTTTGCGCAGTTATATTATTGAATAATTTTTTGAGAAATCTTATTTTTTAACATTATCCTAGGTTCAATTGTTACGAGTCTAAATCCAAGCCCACAAACACATGAATTGAGGAAAGTTCGAAAGTGCAGTTATTGTGATGTTGCTAGATTCCAGTACGAGCCTCCGACTTTTTGTTGTGACAAGGAAAAAGTTAAACTCGCACCCATTGATGTCCCAGACGAACTTTATGAATTGTTCACTTCAGATTCTAAAGAGTCGAATGAATTTCATAAATCTATTCGCCAACTAAATAGCATTTTCTCTCTCACATCATTTGGTGTAAAGGTAGATAAAGATCTGGCTTCTGCAAGACGAGGAGTTTATACCTTCCGTGCACAAGGAATGGTTTACCATGATCTTCCAGGGCTTATACCAAATGAAAGGGGTCCTGGTTTCTTTCAGTTATATTTTGTGGAGACCGAAAATGAGTTGGAAAACAGAATGAGGATTTTCGAAGATTCATCATTAAGTGAATCTATGGTGAAAAAAGTCATGAATATTTTAGAGATCAATCCTTATGCGAGGATCTTCAGAAGATTGAAAGATATCCCTTTGATTGATGATATCCACCTTCATATTGCAAAAGACGTGAAACTAGATCAACGTGTTTATAATTCTCCAACAGCGGATCAAGTAGCTGCAATATGGGTAGAAGGAAATAGCAATGACGTACCATTTGAGCGTGACATTATCGTCCATGCGCATTCAGGATATAGACACAGAATAAAACACTACTTTGGATGTTATGACCCATTGCAGTATCCTCTTCTTTTCCCAATGGGTGATTCAGGGTGGTGTCAAAATATCAGGAAAATAGATCCAGATAATTGTCAACTTCAAACAGGTCCATTTTTCCTCAAAGTCCATCAATTTACTTATATAAGAATACTACTCTAATTATTCCGCCCCATTATATGCATAATTTTAAAATTTTTTAGAATATAATATGAATGAATGTTTACTAATTCTCATTTGTTGGAATAGAATTTAAAAAAATTTATATTTCAGGCATATATCCAACGGCACAACCACATTACGTTGGGTCAGATGTTTGTTCAGCACATGACATTATTTCTAAAGAGTATCAAGGTATGTAAAATCGCATGTTACAAATGAAGTTATTCAGTATAATTTATTTATTTAAATTTTTACCTTATAAAATTATATTCCTTAATTTCAGTTGTGTGCAAAGAAGACGACAAAAAGGTTTCTTGCAGGGAATACAGTTGTTATAGGTTGCAAATTTGCTCACGATGGCATTCTATATTGCTTTCTGCGGGGAGATTATTACAACAGTATGCAGTTGACATGTACATAAAACTGGAGACAACAAGGTTAGACTACTATCGACACAACCGAACGACCATGAGATCAGAACTATATCAAGGAATAAAGGATTGTGTCTTACAAGGAGAAACAAGAGGAAGTGAAATTGGTAAAAGAATTGTTCTACCTTCATCGTTCATTGGTGGTCCAAGAGATATGCAAAGACGATATCTGGATGCATTAACATTAGTACAAAAATTTGGAAAACCAGATCTTTTTATAACTATGACTTGCAATCCGGATTGGAAAGAGATACAAGAGAGTTTATACAATAGTCAACAACCTCAAGACCGCCCAGATCTTACATCTAGAGTATTTCGAGCAAAACTACAAGATTTGAAAGATCTACTATTCAAAAAGAATATATTTGGAAGTGTTGCTGCACATGTTCATGTAGTTGAGTTTCAAAAGCGTGGACTTCCACATGATCATTTGTTGATAATATTGAATTCCGATTACAAAATTACAACTCCAGATCATTTTGATAGATTTGTCAGTGCAGAGCTACCAGATTAAGAAAGGTACCCCTTCCTTTATGAATTAGTAAAGAAACATATGATGCATGGACCTTGTGGAGATAAAAACATGAAAAGTTCTTGTATGGTGGATGGGAATTGCAAGTATCACTACCCAAGATCACATTGTGAGAGTACTATACAAGGTAAAGATGGTTATCCAATTTATAGAAGAAGAAAAAATGCAATCGCTGTTCAAGTTAGAAATGCACAACTAGACAATCGGTGGGTCTTATAATCCATTTCTTTTATCGAGATACAATTGTCATCTGAATGTAGAGATATGTTCGGGTGTCACTGCTGTGAAATACCTCTACAAATATATCTACAAGGGTCATGATCGAGTGGCCATCCAGGTATCTCAAAATGAAGAGGAAAATCATTTTGATGAGATAAAGAAATTTCAAGATGCTCGATGGGTCTCCGCGCAAGAAGCAATATGGAGAATTTTTGAATTCAATTTAAACGAGATATATCCGGCCGTTATTAACTTGCAGCTTCCCCTACCAAATCAACATCGCGTGACCTATTGGCCAAATCAAAATCTAGCAAATGTTTTGGCATAGGATCATAATTCCAAAACAATGCTTACCGAGTTCTTCTTTATGTGTGAGACATGTGAAGAAGCAAGGAATTATCTGTATAGAGAATTTTCCCAACATTATGTGTGGGATAAGATAGAAAAATGTTGGAATAAACGAAAACAAAGAGACGTCGTATAAATGCTGCAAATCCTGTAGAAGGAGAAAGGTATTACTTGAGACTACTATTAAATCATGTAAGAGGTCCGACATCTTTTGAGTATTTGCTAACAGTGGATAATGTACGGTATTCAACTTTCAAGGATGCTGCGGAAAAAAGAGGGTTGTTGGAATCTGATAAAAGTGTCATAGATTGCCTAGACGAGGCCATCACATTTCAAATGCCGAATGACTTGCGGAGATTGTTTGCTATAATATTAGTTCATTGTTCACCAACAAATGTAAGGAACCTTTGGGATACATATTTCGAAGCTATGTCTGAAGATTTCATAAGGCACCAAGAAACATCACTTGAAGAACAAGTTGCCAAAACATTAGAAAGTGTGAAATTTTTCGTCCACAGCATGGGCAACGTAATCACATCATATGATCTTCCTCGAATTCCTTCAAGTATAGGTTACCAAAAAAGGCGCAATTCCCTCCCAAAAGAAATACAGGATGAGCTATCAATAGAAACACCTCCAGAAGATGAAGAAGCAGAGGAAAAATTGAACACTCAACAAAAAGAAGCTTTCACAATAATATTGTCATCTATACAAAAGGAAAATGAGGAAATTTTCTTTATAGACGGGCCTGGTGGGACTGAAAAAACATTCTTGTACCGTGCATTACTAGCACATCTTCGATCAAAAAAATTAATAGCAATTGCAACTGCAACATCAGGAGTTGCAGCTGCGTTACTGCCAGGAGGTAGAACAGCACATTCAAGATTCAAAATACCCTTAGATGTCGATGAAACATGTCAATGTACCATGTCTAAACAAAGTGGAACTGCAAAGCTATTACATAAAGCGAAGCTTATTTTGTGGGACGAAGCACCAATGGCAAAACGTTCCTCCATAGAATATGTCAACACATTGTTGAAAGACATAATGGGGAATAATAAAGAATTTGGTGGAAAGGTTGTAGTTTTTGGTGGCGACTTCAGACAAGTCTTACCGGTTGTTCCCAGATCAACAATTATCCAAACCATTTCCGCAAGCTTAGTAAGTTCATCTTTGTGGCCTAAAATGAAAAAAATATATTTGACAACAAATATGAGGGCTAGGGCCGATAGCAATTTCAGTGAGTTTTTACTTCGAGTTGGAAATGGGCAAGAGACAACAGATTCAGAAGGAAATATTCATATTCCAAAGGAAAATATAAGTACCTATGATAATGAGGAAGACTCGATACAAAGACTAATTAGGTCTATTTTTTCGGGCTTAAAGAAGAATGTTCACTCATCTGAATACATGTCAAGCCGAGCAATTTTGACACCGAGGAATGAGCATGTTGATGCATTGAATGAAAGATTGATATCTATATTTTCGGGAGAAGAGAAAATATTTAACAGTTTTGACGAAGCCATCGATGACACAAATAGAAATTATGATGAAGATTTCCTGAACTCATTAACTCCAAATGGCTTGCCTCCTCATAAACTGGTTTTAAAGAAAAATTGTCCACTGATTCTTTTGAGGAACCTAGATCCATCCAATGGCTTATGCAATGGAACTAGAATGGTTTGTAGAGATTTGAAGCAAAACATAATTGATGCTGAAATTGTATTTGGACAACACAGTGGAAAGCATGTACTCATACCCCGAATACCACTTTGCCCTGCCGAAAATGAAGGATATCCATTTCACTTTAAACGAAAACAATTTCCAGTTTGACTATGCTTTGCCATGACAATAAACAAAGCACAAAGACAAACGATTCCAAATGTCGGAATTTATCTACCTCATTCGGTATTTTCTCATGGTTAATTATATGTTGCTCTATCGCGCGGAACATCCATGTCCACTACCAAAGTTCTAATTGCACCGGACATTACAAATACTCGGGAAAAGAATTAGATAAGGAATGTCGTGTATAAACAAGTCCAAAGTTCAGGTTGTAAAGTTATTCACTATTATTTTTTTCTGCATATTTTTAACCATCAACTAATTAATTCATTTTTAGGATGCGTATCGAGTGAAGAAGTATGTGATTAACTCTAGAAGTTCAGAATCAATCGTCAACATCATATTCAATTTGTCAAGGTAAGTATGAAATATTTACTGTTTGTAATATCCTTAACATATGCATTCTATAATACTTTAAACTAATCACTCATTATTTTGTTGTCAAAATATGTATCGCCTTTTATCGTGGAATTCTATGCCACTGCAACGAGGAGCTTCACCAAATATAAAGGTAACGATTGCACTACTGCTACAGTTTTTTTGTGAAATCTTATGCTTACTGTACTTTAATGTGGAGGTTGAATCTTACAAATCATTTTTTTTTTCACTATAGATTGGGGCCTTTGTATTCCCGACAATATCCACTGGACAAGAAGATGAAAGAGCATGTTTATTGTGAATTGTTTTAGAGCTTATGCCATGATATTTTTTTATTTTTCCTTTTTGTTATGATTTCATGTTTAAGTTGCAGCATAGATGAGTTGTTATTCATGTTCAAATGTATAGAAGTGTTGGCATTAAAAGCATGTTATTATGATTCTGAAACATGGGATGTATGGTCTGTTTATGCGCATACCTGGCTGAGCCATTTCGTGTCTTATATGTCATTCTTGTGCTCAATTTTCAGACATTTTAGAATTCAAGATTTAGCTTTTAAAAGGTCTATAAGTGTGGTGAAATAGGTAAATTGAAATGGTAAATTTATTTATTTTGGTTAAGGCACCTTCCATTATCTAAATATAGTTGCTGATTTTTTTTTCTTTAAATTATTTAGTTTTAAATTTGCACTCTCTTTTTACATAGTTGAAAATTAAATATAATAAAGTAGTAACAAATCATTCTGTATTACTATTAGGTACTTGAACTGACCTATGATTTTAACCAAACATAACCAAACATTTATCTATTTCATTTTTTTTATCAATTAAATGTACTTAACTAATTCATAGCTCGGTTAGGAAATACAATCAATTGACAAATATATATACATATAAACTTTCTAAAAATAATATCTAATTTTAAAATGAATAATTCATATTAACTTTTAAACAAACCAAATTATTGTAATGCAAAACCAAACAGAATCAAATACAACATCCTATGAAAACATATAACAAACCAAATTCAATGTTTTAAAAAAATACATGTATGAAACTCTTTTTTTTATATATATAATAAATCATTCTGACTTACTATACAACAAGGATATATACTTCAACTGCCTATGATTTGAACCAAACATTTATCTACTTCATTTTTTTTTAAAATTTTTTTTTTGGGGTCAATTAAATGTACTTAACTAATTTCATAGCTCTGTTAGGAAATACAATCAATTGAGTTGCCATGACATGAAACGCCAAGGAATCTTACCAGAGTTCCGTTTCATCACATTATCAGTTGATTCTATTTCTGATGTAACATACATAAGAACTAATAAGTATTAAACAAAATCACAAATTTCAATTTGATTTGCAGTAAATTATTTAAAAAATATTCATTCGTCAATGTCTATTTACGTATTTGTGTCTTCAAAACTTTACTCATTTCATCGTCATAGTTAAAAATAAATTACATGTAAGGAATTGTCAATTTTAAAATTTCCAATTTAGTGCCATATATATGACTATTTGATTTGTGATCAATTTTTTTTTGGTTTAGTCTCATTTCAAAGTTCAATATGTATTAATCTTTTAATTGTAAATTGTCATTATAAATTATAGATTAAAATTTTAATCTATAATTCATTAACTTCTAATAAGACCTATTTAATGACATATATGATGCAATTCAAACGTTAACAAAATATCAATGTATTAAAATTACACTTTATATCATGATTCATAATAAATTCATCCAACGTTCATATTACAATTTCAAATGTAATAAATCATTAGTTCAAATAATTCCTCAATCTCCACCATCCATTATGATTACATTTATTTAACAATTTATATTTCGATTGCAAATACTACAGTCACAAAAATTGTAATTTTTTTAAATATATATATATATGTAATATTATAAATTTAAAGATAATTATGATTTGTAACTGATTCAACCACACTTAATTAAAATATTTAACCATTTTGAACGTTGGAAATGAAAGCTAACAAACACCTATCTACCTTTTTTTATATAAATACTTGTCTTAGCTCTTCATTTTTCACTTCATCATCATTTCCAAATATTTTTAAGGTACGTCACTAATTTATTTGTCATCTAATTGTTATACACATGAAATTGTTATTCAATTTTTCATTACAATTATTATCATCTCCATTTTCCATTACAATTGTTATCACCTTCATTTTTCATTGTAATGTTTGCTCATGTTTATGATAAAAGTTAACAACCATAGGGAATTTTTTTTTTTTAATAAGCTCGTGTTTCGTTAAAAATTTCTTCACTATGTAATTATTTCATTATAATGTTTGCTCATGCTTCTTTATCAACTCCTTGTGGCAGCAAAATTTTAAAAAAATTCCTAATCAAGCTATATGATTATGTAGAAAACTGTACATCATGACATCCGAGGATCAAAGTGTCGTCATCGACGATCTGCAAATAGGCGACAAGACATTCACCATACGGCTAAAAGCCTTAAGAGTTGGGTCTGAAACGTGTTGTGGAGCCAATCTTTCAATGAGGATTCAAAAAATAATAATGGCAGATGACGAGGTACTGACAAAAAATTCATGCATTATTTTCCATTACTGAAAACTTGAAAAGTACTTAACAAAGTATTATTCATGCAGGGCATTCAAATTGGATTGACATTATTTAATAATGATATCAAACACTTTGCTGGAAAATTTGAGGCCAATAAGACGTATTTCATATCCGACGGTGAAGTAAGAAGAACTGATCAAAATTATGCAAGCGCACACCCGGAAAAGGAGATATTGCTACGAAAATCGAGCAAAGTTCAGGAAACAATTGAATTTGTAGGAGGAGAATTGCGCTACATCTTTAAAAAATTTAAAGATATAGATAGTAATGTCCCAAAATACGCATTTGGTACATCACCTCTCATTAACTTCATTGTACTATATACATATTTCTAATCATCATTCCATGAACTTTATTACTTTAAAATTATATTCAAAGTGAATCTTTTTATATGCAGATTTATGTGGAGTCGTTGCCAATGTCAAGGAATGCAAGCTGGTCAAGGGTTCAAATGGAGCGCCAAAACTATACGCGCAATTACTTTGACTAACCAAGAGTACGTACAAGCTTCATAAAACTACAATTTCTTATTATCATTAAAATATTTATCATTTAATATAATTTATTTTTTTTAACAGATGTCATCCTTTGGTTATTTCTCTGTGGGAAGATTTAGCTAAAAAGGAAGGATCAATTTTACAAAATATGATCAAGGATAAGCCCATCGTAGCAATCACAAAGATCACTGCAAGAAAGTACAATGGTAATTTCATTTACCTAATAGGAAACACATTTTTTTGATACAGTTTTATTTACTTGCCTTCTGAATTTGTATTTTGGTACAATTTCTACAAGATTTTGGTAGCACAAACCCTTGATTTTTCTCATGCTTGGTGTGGGGTGTGACAATAGTATGGTAAAAATACATTCCATTCAACTTCCTTTTTGTTTCCCTACGGATGCCAATTAGTTGCATTTTGTCCAAACAGGGAGAAGTTAATACCTGGCATTTTCTGAGGGTTCAGTCATACATCTTAGATTCCTTTTGTGTTTTCATCTTAAATTGTAATTTTGTAGCATCATGATTCATGACTTTCGATTATTTTAGTTCCTGAAGAACTTACAAAACTTCATCACCAAGTGGTGGGTTACCTATATAGACACATTGATTCTTTCAAACCAAAAAATATATCTATAAACCTTCCAGGTATCTGTCTTCTAAATTACATTTTTTTTCCGATGTGATTTTCTTCCCATGCAGAAGAATGGCAGTGGCAATCCTCACCAGCATCAATCTTGATCATCCAACCAACTTTTAAAGAAGCTAAACTCTTGAAAAAATGGTAAAATAAAATTAATACATATCCACTGAACTAATTGAATAAAGCATCTTTATTTTATTTATTTATTTTCAACATAGGTCTTCTAAGATGCCTGATGCAATCAAAATAATGGAACTTAATGTGAAAACTAGAATGAAAAAGACGGAGGAAGTCTCCCTAGATGATATCATTCACAGTTCGGATAAACTGAGTGAGGTACTATTCAATTTATAATATATTAGCATAACTATTTATGTATTTATATTATTAATTTTTTCAATTTTTTTCCACTTTCAGAGAAAATATTATTGCTTCAAGGGATTTTTTGATAAGGTTATGAACAAACCTTACATATATTACGACTCTTGCAAGACTTGTGCTTCATCGATTCAAAAAAATGGTGATACACCATCCTGTCGCAAGTGTAATGAAGAAGATGTGGAAATAATTCCAAGGTAACACATATTTAATTTATGATTGCTATACTTAATTTCTATTATATGATTGACTTACTTATCTTGCTTATTCAATATTTTAGATTCAGGATCGTCCTACAAGTCGTGAGTGACAATGGAACTGCATTTGTAACGTTGTTTGAAGATGCTGCAAGCGTTTATGTTGGTTCTGAAGTTGATCAATACCTTCAATCAATCAATGGGGTAAAAATATCATTCATTTTTTCACAATAATGTTTTTATAATTACAATAATAATATAATAAATATTATAGAACCTATAATTTATTTGTTTCTTTTGCATATTCAGGGAGAAAATAATTCATCTTACTATAGAGGACTGAGTTTGCAATCACCAACTCTATTTCGCTTCTTAACTACGGTCAAAAATAACAAAATGGAAGGAAGTCTCAACTTAGTAGCTGATGCAATTGAAAGAGTTGAACAAGATGGGAAAAAACTGTTAGAGATGACTCATCACTCACAAATTAACAGCAGAAATCCCATCCACGTTGCTACTTCCTAAAATTCTCATTCGACTTCCAAAATTTATGCAAATAAAAGGAAAATATTGAGAAAGAGTTCCATCAAAGAAGATGATGACATTGTTATTTCAAGTGATGATGATGATATCACCATTAGCACCATGAGGAAGAAGATGGATTTGAAGAAAAAATCAACTCCCAAGAAGATATCATTGTTGAAAGTCATTAAAAAGGAGAAGAAATAATTGTTTTATTTTCCACTGCGCACCTCACCTCCGACCAACCGACGACCACCGCAGTCATCTAACTTCTGGCGACGTTTCTCCGGCACCTCACGATCTCCGGCGACACTCTCTCATCCTCCACTCTTACAGTCCTCTTCACGGCACCTCATCTTCGAACCCTAGCCCTGAAGTCTCCTCCAAACCCGACCAACCAGCCATCCAACCTGCTCCGGCGGCGTCCTCCGACCACCGACGAAGACTCAATTCCGGCCTCAACACCTCCGTTCACCTCAGTCGACAGCCCTCCGCAAAACCCTAGTCCGTGGCACTTCGTTATTTCCGGTTAATTTCACCTCAAAGGTACGATTGGCTCTCCCCAACTGAAATTGGTGCATTGTTGTGGTGTGAGGAGTCCTACTCCGAGTTCGAATCGTTCCAAATTGCCCACGGCATCTTAAGCTCGATTCTTGGATGCCACGTGTTCGACGAATTGCCCGAATCATCAATCATGGTGAATGGAGGAGCGAACGCGAAGAAAAAGGCCACCGCATTTGCAAAGGGCAAAGCAGCAGCCTCCACGAGCGCCAACCCCGACCCGGAAGCCTCGGCTCAATCCTTAGCAGCCCAATTTCGCATCCCCTTTGAGGTCGTGTCAATGGACGAGGTCAACGCGTACCAAAGGCTTAACTCCCAGCCTGTTCTCGCACCGTGCCAAATAGACTGGGAATACTTCCACGATGAGCTCGAGATCGGCGATGATATTCACTGCTATATCCAGCTGCTCGACCTCGAGGAATTCGAGGATATGGAGCCGTATGCTTACCGATACTTGACTTTGGAGTTCTTTAGCACTGTCGCTAAACATGAAAATGGGAAGTACCTCACGGCTCGACTCAAGGGCAAAGATACAAAATCACCGACAAAGTGTTGCGCGATATCTACAAGTTCGACTCCTCAATCACGTCACGCCACAGCCCCATAGGATTCAAGGTTGATCCGCATTAGGCGGTCATCTCCCCCTGCGAGATGTACAAGAAATCGGGGCCGTCTTCGGGTCTAATCAGCGACTTAGCTCATGTGGTGATCCACAAATACATATCTCAGATGATCTTCGGCAAGAAGGAGTCGAACAGGGTGAGCGAGCAGCAGGTGTTCATCTTGTGGTCAATTTCTCATGACAAGCCGGTCACCATGTTGCAGTACCTAAAGGACACCCTTTTCGACATCCGCAACGATACGAGGCGTGGTCCGAACTTGGGCCATGTGGTGGCCAAGTTAGCGGAGTACTTTGGGGTTGAGATTGACGAGTCAAAAATCTATGCCAAACTGATCTCCAAGAAAGACCTCTGGCACGTCGGCTTCCTTAAAAACTCCACCACCCCGAATCCCGTCATTAAGCAGACCGCATACAAGGCCTATTGCGGAGAAATGGGTATACCGCTTCCGGACGACGAGTCCGAACCGGCGGCCGGTACATCGGCCGGTCCAGCCGGCGAGGACTCTCATGATGAGGATGGGGACGAGCTCGACACCGACAAACATCCCACTCGCGAGGCCATCCAGCCTCCTCCATTGATAGACGCGCACACGGGTGCGTAGTCCCAGCCAGCTGCTCCGGTTTGGTTCTCCGAGTATGAGGCTCGAAATGAGTCACGTTGGATGACTTTCATCCAGCAGAACGACGCGCGTTGGACGTCGTTCGTGGAGTCCAATGATGCACGATGGACGGAGCAGACCAAGAGGTGGAACGAGTTTGTTCAGAGCAATGAGGAGCACTGGACAACCCATGACACCCGATGGGACACCTGGGAGAACCAGCAGTACCAGCAGTGGAGCACTTGGGATACCCGTTTCAGCCAGTGGGATACCCATAGGAGTTCGGGTAGCAGCCATCCTCCACCGCCAGCACCGGACGCACAGTGACTTGTCACTGTGCTTTGTACGTTTTCTCTTTTATTTTTGTATAGTTTATTTTATGCTTGAGTCGGTTAATTGTGTGGTCTAACTCTCTTGTACTTAGGATTGGCAATGGGGACATTGTCTAATTTTAAGTGTGGGGGAGTTTTACGTGTTTACGTGGCTATGTGGTTGACCAGGTCTAGTTTTTATTTCTAGGATTGCTTTTGTTTTTGCTTTTCTCTTGTTTTGTGGACCGGTATGCTTTGTAGGATTATTTATTTGTGTTTTCTGAGCTTGGACTTTGGTGTATTGTAAGACTAGTTGATGATTGATTGATTGGGTTAAGTAGTTGTGATGATGAGAATGAGTGGCATATCTTGATGAATTGGCTTGTTGTTCTGTTGACAGTTATTTTACCTTGTGAGGTTTGAGCTACGTTAATTTCTTTTCTCGTGAGATATTGGTCAGAATCGTTATCAATTAGAATTTGCCTTGAGTCTACATAGAAATGAAATAATTGGGTTTGTGAACATGAATATGATTGAGGCATTCTTTGTATTTCCCTTCCCTTTTCTTTTTCTGAAAATAATTTTCACTAGTCACCCCTTTTGAGCCTTACTGATTTTCTTTTTCTTATAACCTCGTGACGATGATATTGTGGAGTTGCGTGTGTAGACTGAGAGGTGATTCGTGTTTGTATATATTAAAAAAAAGAGAGAAACCAAATGGATTACGTTAAATGTCCAAAGGTTCTCACAAAAAACTAACCAAAAAAAAAAAAAAAAAAAAAAAAAAAGAGAAACCGAATGGATTACGTTAAATGTCCAAAGGTTCTCACAAAAAAAAAATGGTGAATAAATTGGGTAGTAGGTTGATTTTAGAGTAGTGTGAGGACCCGGTTGGTGTCAGCAACCGGAGGAATTCATGTTTATGGTTATCTGATTGAGTGGAGTTGATTTTTATTTAGCCAGTTAACCTATATTTATCCTATCCTATCCAAAGAGCCTACGTTACAACCTTAAAGCCCTCTTGATTCATGATTTCACGAATTTGATTGTTTTAGAGTAGGAGTTAGATGATAGGCAAATTTTATGATTGATTCGACTGACGACCAATTTGAGTGTACCCAGCTGATATTTGAGAAAGAAATTGAGTGAGGCATATATGATACACTTCTGTACTCGAGAGCTTATGTCATACAAAATAGCCAAGTTAATAGTTGAGGTGTGCCCTTGTGATCATTTGAATTCTTCTTGACTTGATTGATTGGTTTGAGATTAGTCTTGCTTGAACCGTTGTCCTTGCTCATTTGTTTATTTTCCTTTTTCTTTTCTTTTCCTTTCTTTTTGTTCGGGACGAACAAAGGTCTTAGTGTGGGGGAGTTGTTTGTCCCATTTTTGTTGCTATTTTTATTTATGTTGTAACGCTCCGTTTTATTTTTAAGAATTTACCGAATTTATTTATAAAAATCAGAGTTTATTTTTCGCAAAATCTCAATTTAAAACTTTAATATTCGACGGGCGCTACTTAAAGAACTAAAACAAATAAACATTTACACAGATAAAAGTTAACAGTTCAAAATAAAATTTCAAAATATCCATAAACCTCAAACCAGTCATGCATAAATAAATACTTCAACAGAATTCAATAGTCTAATCAACAGGTTCGAAATAAATAAAGCGGAAACATAGTTATTCAAAGTTGGACAAATGGTTTATCGAGATAATAGAAAGCGAAAGCAAGTAACACACAATCCAACGACCACCACTCGATCGTCCCTCGCTGCCGCCGCCAACCAATGCTCAACCTAAAAAGATAAGAAGAGGAACAAGAGGGACAGAAAAGTAAATGGGGGTGAGTACAACCATCATACTCACCATTACCGCACAATATATTTCGCATAAGATCCATAACCATAAATAATGTATGCATAGAATCCAGATCTAACTCCCTATTAGGCCCTATCACAAACCTCCTATATACATACAACAAACCCCCGACCAGACATCAGCGAGGATGTAACTGGAAGCACTCCCACCCCGGATGCAACGGTCATATGATCTTATCCAGGAGACAGTGAAGTTAAATTATCCCTCCGCTCTACACGGATTCGGGCGTTCAGACAATCCCCTCTGCTCTACACGGATTCGGACGTCTACCTCTCGGATGCAACGGGCAGGTGACTTCCACTGATTATGCATTCGTCAAAGGCACTACCGTCGGGACACTTAGACTAGGGTTCTCACGCATACAAAAACTATCGCGACAAACATTTATACGAAATAACAAGTGCGATAAATGTAAATTCAACATAAATGAACCCACCTGGTAGCGATCATAATAAACACAAACAAGGGTAGGCGGCAAGGTCGACTCGTCAAACACCTACATTTATTAAAATAGTCTTATCAAAGACTATTCTATAATTACTAAGCCCAACTAACATCATATAACCATTTAAGCAAGGAAAACATGTTATCGAAAATATCACATAAGTTTTGAAAACTTGACCCGGGCAGCGTTTTTAAAATCGACATAACTTTCAGCATATAACTCATATGAACATGAATCAAGTTGCATTGGAATCCTAAGACATGAAACTACAACTATTAGGAAGACACTGAAAGCAAATAAGGTCATTTATTAGGTGATAATCAACAAATATTAAATATTGAGTCACAGTCCAAATCTGGGAAAATGCACTTGACCAGACTTCAGTATTTATTGTATCACTGGAGCTACAGGCATGATTTTGATGAAATTCAAAGACCACATGATAGGCCACTCAAATGTCTACAACTTTTCTGAAGATCACATTGGCAAATAATCACATATTCAATGAGTGTAAACACAAAATACTTGGTTCAGTAAAACTGTCAAAATTTAACATATGATAGGGACAACCCTTCAGTCTTAATCAATTAAACCAAATGATATGGTTAAAGTATCAAATTAAACCTTAGGCATGCCTCTACAATTTTCATTTAGAACACGGATCATAAGAGATCATTTGGGTAGTAAAAAATCGGTTATCATTTATTATCAGATTTCTGTCAAAGTGGCCAATCCTAACTCATGCATATCTAACTTCATGTGAACACAAGTCGAGTTACAGAGCACATATCAATATGAAATTTATTTCATTTGAAAGGTAAAAATCAAATCTACAACTTTCATGAAGAGTGTAAGATCATATGAGCACCTTATAGCATGAAAAACAGGTCATCCATTAAAATCATATAAGCTGTCGGGTAATAGGAAAACTGGACGCGCACAAATTTTGTAAAAATCATAACTTTATCGATATAGCTCGGATTGAGAAATTCCAAAGCTCGGATTTAGAAAACTGAATGCACTACAATTCTCATGAAGGTCAGAATTTCAAATATTCAGTCTATGATGGCTTAAAACGCAGCATAACAGAACAGTGAAAATCATGATTTCACATAAAATAACGATCATATGCATTCCGAATCTCAACTTCGGTTCATTTGACGGCTCGCCAGCCCATTTTATCACTTATACCTCAGCAACGAATGAACATTTTTGAGGAGTTCATAGTCACTAATGACGTTCGATAATTATTAGACGAACAATTATTTGATTCGAACATATATTCATCAATGCATATCAATTTACGAAGGACACACATAATATCAACGATTGACGAGTTTAGCAAAACGGATTTACCGAACACCAAAGGGGAATAGTCGAGCCTCAGTTTTAGAGTTCGGAAACGACAAATCCTACGAGCGGGGAAGATCGTCCGCTTGACTCGCTCGACGTTAACGGCGGCTCGCTCGACGAAAGTGGCGATGAAAGAGGGCTCGAGCTCGCGGAACGAAGGCGCGAAGGAGGTCGTTGATCGTGGTGATGGTGGCCGGCGTTGCTGTCACGAGGAGGTTGACGGCAAGGGGCTGCGCGCGCGTGGAGGAGTCAGGCTCGGCGTCGACGTGCGGCTGGGAAGGTGACGGCTACCGGCGGCTCTTGCGGTTGTTGGCTGCTGCGCGTGGCATCGCGTGGTGCAGCGGAGGAAGGCGGGGTGGTGCCGGGCGGAGGAAGGTGGAGATGATGGTGGCTGGGAGGCTTTCGGCGAGGACAAGAAATTGAAAAAAAAAAAGAAAAAGAGAGAGAGGGTGACGGATAAGAAGCGAGAGAGATATGGAAATGAGAAGTGAATGGGTCATTCTAGTTTATAACACAAAATCAAGAATTGTAACTCCCATCTAAAAATTAAGAAAGGTGGCATGAAGAGGGGGTCGGTTAGGATCAACTTGAATTTAAATTTCAAAGGTTCAAACATCACATGCATGCACAAAATGGGAGAAGGGGTTTCGGCCGTTTCTTTTCTCATGTGGAGCGGGTTCGGGCCGGTTGGGAGGAGAAAGGGGCGGCCCGATTCGATTAATACATACGCGGAAACGCTCAGTTCGAAGTCTCGTTTATTTAATATTTTCGGTTCGACCGAAAATAAAATAAGTAATACTATTCGGCTCGACATTAAAATTAATAAAATTTAGCAATTACGAGCACATAATCGAAATAAAATTATCGAGCCCGAATAATTAATTTGAAAAATAAAATAAATGACAAATAAAAATATTCAATTATTCCGGAACAAATGGGGCGCTACATATGTTTTGCGTGTATTTTCCCCCGTTTTAGGTCGTTTCGTAGGTATTGTCGGTCCGTCTAGTCGTTTCTCGTGTTTTCGTGTTTTTCAGTCGTGTTCGAGTTTTCTTTGTCTTTTCTCCTATTTTTCTCTCGTTTTTCGTGTTTGTCTGGTTTTAGTGGTTTCAGGTTGTCCCAGTTATTAGGTATTCCATGCCCGCTCAGGCGAATAAACATGCGGAAGTCGAGTTTCTAGCTCGGGTAGTACCCGAGTGACGCTAGCCGAGCACACGAACTGAAGGAAAGCAGCTTTTTGCTCACCCAGGGCCTTAGCGCCGCTAAGGCCAGTTAGGATAGCGCCGTTAGCAGGTTTAGACTCGAACGGCTAAGGCACCTTAGCGGCGCTAAGGGCCCGTTTTGTAACAGCTTCATTTTTTTCGGGAATTTGAAATGGAGGGTTATTTTTTCGAACCTAGGGCTTATGTTGGTGTATTCTGAAGATTGTACTTTCGTTTTTCACCTCCAAAAACACCTTTTCTCTTTCTTTGCATTTTAGTTTCAATCTTGGGTAGCGAAAGCTCCAAGATTCGACTTTAGGATTTGGACTACTCGTTGTTGCTTTGACATTGGTTTCGTTTTAATCGTAAGCTTCCCTTTCATTTTATTTATCGTTGTGATGACTTGGATTGATGTGTATGTTGATGTTGAGTTGGTGATGAGTAGCTAAATTAGTTAACTAGGGCTAGGGGATAATTATTCCGATTCAATTTCGTTTTTGTGCTTGTTGATTGCTTAATCTATTCGAGTTGTGTTTAACCTAGGGTTGAATTGATTGATCACCATTTTAATCCACTGAATCGATTCTTAGAACCGAAAGGGGAGGAATCGATCGATCTAGGCTCGTTTAGAATAGACTTGTTCGGATACGTATTGTCTATGTGCTAATTGATTCGATAATTGATCGTTTACATTTATTCCCTTGTTACGTGAGTTATTGAGAATGAATCTCTTGATGAATTAATTTTTCGAGTTCTTTAGCCGAGTAACCAATTGCATTTAATGTATTGAGAACCAGAAACGATTGTCCCCGACACCTTAGTCCCTTTTGATCATTATTTGAATTGTGTTTTTGGTGTGAGTTCGGAATTGCCTTGTTGAGAATCTTTCGTAGTTAATCTCGTAATTGATAATCATACCTAACCAATTGAATTAGAGTGTTTAGGACTTGTTTTTATCTTTTCGTGTGATTGAATAATCGTGCAAATTAATTCGGCCAACCTTCCTTGACACAACCCGGTGTTTGAACCTTTCGATTCTACTCCGGTAAAAATAACTGCAACAACTATGAGTGAGTAGTTCTTTTATTCTAGTTCCGGGGAAGTCGAACCCCACGATTGACTATGTTTTGATTGATTATATGGTTGATGATTTTAATATCTTTTTGGAATTGCTTGTGTTATTTTGAATAATTAACCATGACGTGTTTAGTCTTGTTTAGATTGATCACCTAGATCAGGCTTTTCATATCTACATCTGAATTAGACCTTCAATCCGTAATTGTTGTTGTGTTTAATTCATAAGAGGTAACCGAAAGACGGTAACTACCGAGGATAACACGGCCTAATTAAGTGAACGAACGCGGTTGAGTTCACTAATTAGTCTAGCCTATTTTTTTAATTCGTAAAGCGGCTAATTGTATTAAATCTTGAAAACGTTTTTCCGGACTGCACAAGAAGTCAGGTTTAATCATCAAGCGTCTCGCGGTTAAATTAAAATAAGTAAAAATTCGGGTAACAGGCTGTGTCGTTACCTAGGGCTAGTAATTCAATGAGATAGCAAAATTTGATACTAAAATTGATTAGACAAGTAAGTCGAGGGTGTATACGGAACCGTGGACTAGAAACTTTCCCATTTATTTGATAATCATTTTTATTTGTTGCATTTGATTTCATTTTGCTATTCATAATTCTATTAGTTAGTTAATTCATACCAAAACCCCCTCTTTATTAGTATTTCCATTTCAATTAAAGAGAATAATTACAATTAAATACCATACTCCCTGTGGGTTCGACCCTTGCTCACTACTACTGCTAGTTGGTAGAAGTCGGTTAAGTAAAATTACTATTATATTTTGACCGTGTCGCGATGCACGGTCAGGTGGTGTATAGTAATTAATAGTATTGAATGTTCGGAGAGAGAAAAAGAGTTTTGATCATACCTCTCCCTTTATATAGGGTACTTTTCATGTTCACTACAAACTTTATCTCATTGCTATGATTGATTGTGTTCACAATGTCCTTACCTAGTCATGGTTACACATAACTCTTCCTTGGGTATTCTTCTCCCGTCGGTCTTCTTGTTGAGGTCCATAGGTTTTTTTTTATATTTAGCTCGCACGTGGTTGAGTTGTCTTCAGTCCCTAGCTCGAACATGTATCTTAAACAGATCGACTTGTACATGACTGAGAGATAGCTCGGGAAGCTTCGATTTCCTACAACATGGTCGCCTCAACCTAAAATAGCTCTGGCCCAATCGACCTACTTAGCCTGCTAGCTATGGTTGAGGGCACTCCCGTAAGGGATCATATCCTTAAGCTAATGGAGCAGTTTAATGAACTGGAGGTCATAGAAGGACAAATCGACGGGGAAACCTATGTTGATATTATCCTCAATTCGCAGCCTAAGAGTTTCGACCAGTTTCGCCTGAACTACAACATGAATAAGATGTTGCTAATGTTGGCAGAACTTCTCGGTGAGCTCCAAGCGGCGGAGGGACTTTTTCATCAGAATTCTCGAGCGAGTTGTGGCCGAGCAAGCTGGTCCTTCGACTTCTAGGCCCAAAAGGTCTAAAAAGACGAGGTGGTCTACTAAGAAGGCTAGAAAAGCACTGATGCATGTGGTTGCTCCGACGACTGGACCAGTGGGAGTGAAGAAGTCGAGGGGTAAGTGCCACCGCTGCGGGAAGTCAGGGCATTAGAAGGCCAACTGCCCCAAGAAGGGCAAAGAATGTGCGTTCTTTTGTCGTAGAAACATGTTTTCGCAGCTCTGTATGTAGCGCCCGCTTACTTATCTTTAGAAAAACGCTAAGTTTACAGAAATAATATAAACCTCAATGTTCTGAAAACCAGACCGGACCGGCCGGTTCGACCGGTTCAACCCGGGAACCGGCCTCTATTCCGGTCCGGGTCGATGACTGGAACCGTTGACATCCAAAACCGGTATAAAACCGCTTGAACCGGTGGAAAACCGGTTGAACCGGTAAACCGGAACCGGTTGGAACGGGCTAGCGGTTCACATAAATTGCCTTGTTTATGAAGAATCCCCGTGAAACTCGCTGCAAATTTCATTGTCGCAGAAGCTCGATTTGGCCGTTGAAGAAGAGCTCGTCGGCGGAGACCGGCGACTGGCATCTCAGAGCCTCTCCCCGCGATAGAGAAATCGAGTTCAGCGCCGTCCTGTTCAGACACCGTTTCTGGTTTCGTCTCTCTCTACAAATCCTCAATTTTCCTCTCACTGAAAAATTTGAAATCGAATTCCCTTGGAATTCCCGCGATTCTGACGAGTCGAGCGTTGGTGCAACTGCTATTGAAGCTGGGGAACTTTTGGATTTTTTTTCTCAATGATTTTCCTGTTTCTTTTTTTTGCACAGGCTTTTTGATAGTGGTAGGTGTCACAGAGCCTGATGTAGCGTGAAAATTAAGTTTGTGTGTTTGACTTGTGACTTTCTTTATACCAATACAACTTTCCAACTTCTAAATAAATAAATATATATGTATCTACCTAAATATATATATTATATATTTATTATATATTATTTGTATTAATAAATTGAATAATATTTGAAGATTTTACATTGCATTTCTTGGTTGAGGTAATATAGAAGTTTCTATTTTGATGATTTATAATGTTTTGTATATGTAATTTAATACTTAAAATACTATAAAATATTTATAAATATTAATAAATTAAATACCGATTCAACCGGTTCAACCACTGGTCGGACCAGTAAACCATTGAACCAATAGCTTGACCGGTTTGATGACCGGTTCGGTTTTCAGAAAATTGCTAAACCTTTCAACTTTGAGAACTTTTCTCGGGCACTACTGAAAACTCTTTCTTGTCAAAACCTTCTAAAAATGTTCTTCTTTCCTTTAAAAACTTAACCTAAACCTCACACTTAGGGTTTTAGGAAATTACTTCCCAGACTTCTTTCTTGCTTCTCAAGCAATCGAGACATAATAAAACTTTCAAAATGCTCAAAGTCTCAATCAACGTACTTGGTCTCCGTCTCAGACCATGAAATAACCAAAACAAACAATGAGTTTGTCAAATGCCTGCGGAAGCATAAAATAATTAACATCATTTGACCACCCTCACCCTTCCGTGTCCGTCACCAGCTGCTCAACCTAAAAATGGGGGATGTGGGGTGGTGAGCAAAACACTAGCTTACCTTGGGTAACCATACTATTGGATTATTCAGAATAATAATAGATACCATGATATTAGTATGAAACATGAATAAACTGATATAGTTGCCCCTCACAGGCAGGGTTAACTGATTTTGCCCTTCACAGGCAGGGTTATAAATGCTTTGCCCCTCAAGCGTTTCCCCTCACAGCCAGGGTTAACTGAATGCCCCTCACAGGCGAGAATACTCATAAAACATACCGCAGTCATAATATCATGTAATTATAAAGAATAAGATATAGTATAGAAACACCCCACCTAAGATCAGATGAATGAATATGTTGATGTCTCAATGAAATGCTCGAGGGCTCGACTCCTCGAAATCTACATTTTGAGAAACTTAACTTTTATAAATATCTCATTTGTCTCTTGATAAAATAAATTACAAACTTATTTAAAAGGAATTTATTTTATCTTTGAGAGTTCTTAATTTATTTAATTAACTTAAATGCAAAACTCTCGGCAAAGGGGTAAAATATGGCTCGGAAAGAGGTTCTCAGAATTGAAAACTAGCTCAGCTAAGATTCAACTTCAAAATACGTAACGCTTGGCTCAAGCTAACACTTAGGCTCGCGTGACATTCGAAAATGGAGCATATCTTTTAATATAAAATATGCATAGTGTTGAATCTTTATCCTACCGAACACTAAGAGGCATATCTACAACAATGATGAAGACTCAAAGTTCAAAAGAATATGTTATAATAGAGTACTAGTGTAACGCCCCAATTTATTTATTAAAAATCAGAGTTTTTTTTTAAATCAATTCAAAATTTAAAACTCAACGGGCGCTACTTAGCTATTGACAACATTTAAACAGTTATGACACATAGACAAATCCTACACACAACATTTATCATATTGATCCAACTTATTCAAGTTTCAACATCATCCAAAACATTTAACATAAACCATAGTTTCAACGGGAACATAAATAATCCAAATTCAACGGAAGCATTAATAATCCAAAACGAAAACAAGTAGTTTTTCATAAATACAATCAAGCGGAAGCAACAGACACATCCATTTATGACCACCATCTCGCTCGTCCTACGCCACCGCCTCCAGCTCGTCTCAACCTAGAACAAAGGAAGAGAGAAGACAACAAAGAAAATAATGGGGGTGAGCAACCAACAAGCTCACCATTATCGCACAATTATCCCATATAATTATTTTAAAAGCAGAGTAATCACAGTATGCACAGAGTTCAAAGTCTAAACCCCCTACCTGACCCTATCGCAAACCTCCTATGTACATACAACAACCTTCCGGATACAACGGCATGGCTGTAACTGAAAACCTTCCCACCCCCGGGTACAACGGTTCGTAGGATACTTTCCAGGAGACAGCAGAAATGTTTTTTCCCTTCCGGGTACAACGGCTTGGGGCGTCCCTCCCGGATACAACGGGCAGGTGACCTCCTACTGCTTTCGCATTTATCAAAGGCATTATCGTTCGGGACACTTAGACTAGAGTTCTCATGCATACAACATTTTCAAAAGAAACATTACACGAAATAGTAAGTGCGATAAATATGGAATACATCATAAATGTACCCACCTGGATGCAGCAACAGATCAAATCACGAATCTCGAAATGAGGCGAGGTCAACACCTCTAGACACCTACATTAAGTCCAGATACTAAAGTCAACACTTTAATCTAGACCTAAGCAGCAACTCACAAATTTGACTTAGCCGAACTTGATTCGACCAAGTGGTTCGTGAAGTTCTGTGGATATGGGAACTCTAGGACTTAGACTCGACCAAAACACATATTCAAGTTCACATAATCGCAAATGAAAGACAATCACATGAGTCACAAGTAACTCATAATGAGATGTGATCACCAACACTTAACCAAAAATCACCATATAAAACAATTGTCAAAATTCACACTTGCATTTGAAAGTATATCAAACCAATGAGTTAGACTCTGAAAATTTTACATAAAATTCAACTCCCAGAATTTAGCAAAAACACTAAGTTTCAGCCTCAAACTCGTTACACTCAAATTTATAAAATTCATACAAGTTTTTCAACAAAAATGAGTCTAAATCAGAAACACAAGTTAATGAACGATTCAAGCCATGAAATTTTTATCTAAGAAACATGAGCATGTGAACAGCAACACATAAAAATATCAGCCTTTAACACTCAGTATATGAATTTATAAAATTAAAACAACATTCAGCAAATTATTGAATTTATATCAAAACTGAACCTAACTAAACTCCAAAAATTTCAAACGTTTTACAACATGCTAAAAATCACAAAATCAGCACCTCAATCAAAATTCAGAATTTTTAACCTTCGGACCAATTTATCACAATTAAAACAAATTTGGGTAGAAACACCAATTAAATTATTAACCCTATCAAACCTAGTCCAAAAATTCTAACAATTTTCCACAACACATAAATATACCAGAGACATATCATACTCGAAAATCAGCCAAATTAGAGCACCACAAATTATTTATGCATTTTACAAGAAACTAAACAGAAATCAAATTAATTTTTATAAATATCTCCGGACCTTCACAAATCACGAAAATCTTACAAAAGTTACACATTCATCAAAAACAGTTGCACCTAAAATTTCAAGGCAATCGGACCAGTATTCAATTTATGGTGAATTTTACATTCGAAACACCAATTACAATCTTCAAAAAATCATAACTTCAAATTTACACGCCCAATTGACACAAGGTCAACGCCATTGTGTTCGTAATAATCCTAAGTCCCTAAATCCACAGAAACTACTCACTTATAACCAATTCTCGTTCGATTCATACGAATCGACGAGTTTCACATAAAATCTCGACAATATATATATACAACGAACAATTTCAAACACATATATATAGTTCAATGAACACGTAAAGCACAATCGATCACAACATAATTTACATAAAACTAAATGAGAAGTCGATACTCGATACCGTTCTTGGGAAACGAGCGAGAAAGGTTCGAACGAGAGAAGATGGCTCGACGGCTTCGCGCGGCTCGCCGAGAAAGAGAAGGTGGGAGGGAGAGCGTCTTCGCGGCGGAGGGAGAACTTCACGACGGCGTGAGGAGACTTGCAGGCAAAGGGTCTTCTCGTTGATGGAGGTGGACGGCGGCAGCGACTGTGGCGAGCGGCTGAAGGAGATGGCCGCGCGATAGGGACGAGGACGGCGATAGTGTTCGCGAGCCGGGAAGATGACGGAGAAGACGATCGGCTTTGCTAGGAGACGATCGAGAAGAAGAAAGAAAATATGCTAGCGGCGCGAGAGAAAAAGAACAGGGACGTGAGTTTGAGGCGCGGCGTGATACCGAGAGAGAGGAAGAGATTGAGAGAGAAAAGGTTTTTTTTTTTTTTTTTAAAGCTGCGTAAATTGATTTTGAAGAAGAAGAAAATAGATACAAACCATATATACATATACACAATGATTAGGTTTGACTATTCTTGATGAGCAAGAAATCATATGCGGGAAAAGAAAGAAAACGAGGGCCGGATTTGGCTATTGGACCGGTCCTTGAAACAATGAATTGGCTCACGGGCTCGGGTTCGGTTCACTCGTGTATGGTCGGGCTCGATTTCGATTCAAACGCACGATAAAAATAAATCGAACTATAATATATATTTCATATATATTAATACACATTTTTCTCATTTAATAATTAATCACGAAAGTCAATTAGACAATTAGACAATTAGCATTTAATCACATTTAGGCATTTAATAATATTAAGGCATTCAAGAAAAATATAAATATAAATATTATCATAAAAATAATATAATAATAATAATAATTAATCATATGTTGGACATAAAAATAACAATTAGACAGACCGCGCAATAATCATATGTTGGACATAACATTCAGTGTAAAAGAGATAATCTTCTGATTTCTTGCGCCTATGTTGATGCCTATTTCAACATAAGATACACATCTACCATTTATGTTAAGACATCAAAATCATTCGATTAAAAGACGATGGCTAAAACAACAAAGAATGTACAGACTTGTACGACCATGATTATCAAGGAACACTGACTGCGCAACGATCAATCTTTCTTCATAAATTTTAATACAAAATTGATAATCACTTGATCTTTGTTCTCTATGAAACATAAGAGACTGAACTTCAAATCACATGAAGAGTTTGAAAACATATGACTGAGTTTCAGGGGAACAGTGAGGGAACAACATGTAGAACGCAGGGAAAACATAATCAAGTAATGCCAAAAACTCGGTTCTTTCTCTCAAGCAATCAAATAAATCTCAAGGCTTCAAGTATTTATCTATATCTGTAGTTGTATGTATATTAGTTGTATTTAGGCTTTGCACGCATAGTCGAACGGACTCTCGAGGACGGTCTGGACCTCGGCATCTACAAGGCAATATTGGTTGGGCAGCTAGGGCAGGTGCCTATTCAGAAGAAACTCAAGAGCGGCAAAATAGTCACGCTGCTGTTCGTGGGAACCGGAGGCATTTGGAACAACTAGCGTCCGCTGGATAACGAGGACCCGAGGGAGTACGCTAACCGCTATAACGTGCAGTGGCATCGGGTTTCCGTCTACCCGGAGAGGCTGGGTGACCTCGCTGCCAAGAATTTCGTCCCTGGCCCGATCCTGTACGTGGAAGGGAATCTGGAGTCGAAGGCCTTCAATGACCCCATCACGGGCCTCGTCCGGCGGATTCAAGAGGTGGCCGTTCGGAGGCAGTGAAATGGCTTGGCGTTCAGGGCAATGATCTCATAGTTGGTACGTACTTAACAATTTTTACTCGCCATTATTATGTTCGATGAAATTTCTAACAAGTTAATAAAAGAATTACGTTCTTCCTTCTTATCTATAGCTACCTTTTTAAAATAGAAACACATCACTGCTGTTTGAATAAGAAACTAGGTCTTGTGTATGGTTATGATTTTGTATACATAATAATTTGGGAGGATTTTGATTGAAAAATGTTGGGAACAATCAAGATTTCATTGTGATAAATAGCTGGTAAGTAGAAATGAGACAACTGGGAACAAAACCTTTTTGCAGGAACCACAACCCTAGAGGCTGTAAAGAAAACAGTCGACCCTTCCACCTAAGTCGTCTACAAGAAAAACTCCACCAAATACTATGTGAGGTCGAACAATTTCTCTTATGGAACTGTGGTCGTGGGCGAGGTCCCATATGCCGAGATGTTTGGAGACAGCAAGAACCTAAGCATAGCCGAACCAGGACCGAGCACATTCAACAACGTCTGTGGGGTCCCTCAGATGTGTAGTTGACATCATATCTGGGCGCCCACTCATAGTCGAGCCCTACCTTGCCCAGATAGAAGCGTTAGTGGTAGCATGGATTCTGGGGGCAGAAGGCCAAGGCGTGGCCGACCTCCTATTCGGGGACTACAGTTTCATGGGAAAACTCATCAGCGCTTGGTTTAAGTCAGTCAAGCAGCTTCCCATGAACGTAGAGGACCCACATTATGATCCCCTTTTCTCATTTGGGTTTGGCCTGACAAGTGACAACTGAAGTATTCATGTGTGATTTTACACCATATTTATATAGTATCTAGAGCTTATTCATTGCATTATTGGTGTATAAATTGCATTATTGTGCTTTAATTCTATTCTTGTTGGAAAGGTGTTACATGTGCTTGTTTTGTAGATATTTTCACATATTTGTAGAGCTTGTGGCTATTGGAGGTGCATGGTGAGTACCTATGACCCCCGGGATGATGAAAGATTCATACACGGATGAAAAAAATGAAAAAAACGAGTGGAAAGTGCAAAACAAAGAGTGCAGATTTGTGACATGGGCGTCATGCTCGTGTCAGAGGCCATGTCACCTCAACAGTGAAATTTTGAAGCTTAAAACGTGACACGGAATGCGACACTGTTCGTGACACAAGCAGAATGGCCGTGTGGCCGTGTCGAGCGCGTAGGTTGTTCTTTATATTTTCCCTATTTTAAAATGAGAAGGGTTTTGGACATTATAAATGACACATTTACCCTATTTTGAGAGGGGAGAACGTGGGAAACAAGAAGAGGAGCCCTAGAATACATAAGAGAAGCAATTTGGGGTGCAAAAGAAGATCCAACTACGAAGGAATCGAGAAGATTGAAAGATCGAAGAGATTCCTAATTTTTCTTTCTTCTTCATTTTGAACTTTTATTTATCATGTCTATTTCTAATACGTCTATGTATTTGAATTCGAACATGAGTGGCTAGTTTATTTGATTCTGGGACTTGGTAGTAGATTAATATGTTGGGATTTTGGATGATTTATTTATAATTAATTCTTTTTCTTTTGAACCATATTTAAATATTTTGTTCTTATTTCATGTTTAGCACTTGGTCAATGCTTTTACATGTTTGACAATATTGTATATAATTCGAGAGATGAGTTCAATATTAGGTCTTTAGTATTTGACACAATTTACTTGCTTGAATCGAGAGATTAGTAGGTCGTTGTGAGGATAATAGATCTTTTAATCTATTTGGAGTTGAATTGCATGTGTTGAGTGGAGACACTAATATATATGATTTAATCTATGGTTTTATCGATCTCGAGAGGGACGATAAGCTAAATTTGTGATCATCTTATAGGGTAGATAAAGAAAACTTTTAGTTGTGATATTTCTGAAGAATCCTAACTGTTAATTGAAACCATAGTCTTAGAATCTATCATTCTCATATATTTGTTTTTACGTGTTTTCTAGTTAGTTCTTTGTACTTACATTATTTTCTTTTGATTTATTTTCTTAGTTTAGTTAATCCATCTCATATTCGATTGTCTAAATAAAGTGGACACTATCATAATCTTGTACTTGATATATTAATTATTTGGGTCTCTTGGGATACGACCTTGTGGCATGACCTTGCTTGCCACATACTACGAGCAAAGCCGCACACTTGCGGTCGAGCTTTAAAAATATAGGCGAACATAAAGCTAGCAGTATTTACTATTTAGTGGTTTCAACAACTTTCTTCGCATAAACTATTCCAACACTCAAGCACTAGTTTGCTATAACTAATAATTATATTTCATTCAAAATAAATAATTTTGTACATGCAGGGAAGAAATAAATTTGTAAGAGTGCTCTTTGTAAGTTATTTTCCTACATCAAGCACATAGTGCACAACACGAACCTAAAGGCTAAATATAACATTTGTTATACAACTTAATTTCAAATAAGCGGGTTCACAAAATCGGAAGGTATAGGAACATTGGTCGGTGACTTTTAGCCAAACCAGTTGTTCTATAATATAATTTGGTGTCACAAAAGCCAAAAACCTGCCGCCTCACATAACATCAAGTTAGCATCTTGGTTATACTAACCAATGTATCACGAAATTCCTGAATCTCTTAACCAAATTTTTAACTTATCTGACTAATGCCACAGGATGCAAATCACAAATTTGCCCCTTATCATTCCATTGTTGTCCTTCCAATAAGCAGTTCAAAGGAAACATAACTATAAGAGGACAATCAATAACATAAAAGCAGAATCACCTCAGTAATGGCCAACGCACAAAACATCAGCTCTGAACCACCTGTATTCCCTAGGAACAAAACCTGCCCGTTCCTCCGAACGGCCACCTCTCAAATCCACAGGACGAGGCCTGTGATGGGGTCATTGAAGACCTTTGACTCCAGATTTCCTTCCACGTACAGGATCGAGCCAGGGACAAAATTCTTGGGGGCGAGGTCATCCAGCCTCTCCTGGTAGACGGAAACCGATGCCACTGCACGTTACAGCGGTTGGCGTACTCCTTTAGCGGCCTCCGGTTGTTCCTAGTGCCTTCGGTTCTCACGGACAGCAACGTAACCGTTTTTCCGCTCTTGAGTTTCTTCTGGATAGGCGCCTGCCCTAGCTACCCAACCAATGTTGCCTTGTAGATGCCGAGGTCCAGGCCGTCCTCGAGAGTCCATTTGCCAGTGTGTGCAAAGCCTAAATACAACTAATATATATAATATAGATATAGATAGGCCTCCACATCCACAAAAGTTAGAAAATCTCCAATGACACAATGACCTTGTTTGGTAATCAGCGGTTAACTGTTAGCTGTTTGCATTAGCTATTTTGACCAGCGGATTGCATTAGCTGTTTTGACCAGCTGATTGTGTTAGCGGTTTGTAAAAGAGTGTTTGGTAAAATTAGCTAGTTTAAATTAGTTGTTAACATGTAAAATTACTTATAAGGACATCAACATATTTTATCATTCCTATTTATGTTGAGTTGTGTGTACAAAATATTCTAAATTTTGAAGAAATAATTTATGTATATATATTTATGAGGTATATTTTTATAATGATAAAATAATAATAATATTAAAATTTTGATGTATACATTTTTTTATGAATTATTTATTTTTTATATTTTTATGTATGTAGAAAACTTATTATTTTATTCAGTTGGTCAAGTGACTCGATGTTGAATTAATAACATGATGATTTCATAGGTCAATTAAGAAATGGTGTATACGAAAATTGTGCATAAAAATGGCCATTTGCTTCACCATTCTTTTATTCCCATCCATTAATATGTGAAAGACGCATTACATATATTGACACTGAAAGGAGAAATAAGAAGGGCAGTCATGACTTTACATTTATTGTCTCAAAAGCCAAAATGCAAAGCGCTCCAAATCTCAGCGTTTTCATTTTTCAGCGGTTGGGTGAAAAAATCTGACCTTAAAAGCTAATTACCAAACATCTTTTTGGTTGGATTAAAAGTTAAAACGCTATTTCACCAAAACCACTAAAATATGGCCAAACGCAATTTTACCAAACAAGGCCAATATCTATTTTGAGATGTATAGTGTGGAGGAAAGAAATAAAAATATTTCTGTCTCCAATGTTAATGTCAATTATGGAATAATTACTTTAACTCATGTAAAATAATAATTTATTTATAGAAAGAGAAGAATAAAATAAATTATATAGTATACAATAGAATATGTTTAAAAGTTTTCATAATTTAACTCATGTAAAATATTCATTGATTTATAGAGAGAGAAATATAAAATAAATTATATATATACAATAGAATATGTCTAGAAGTCTTTCTGCATCTAGAAAACTTCTAAATATTTTAAATGTCATATTGAATTTTAAAGGCCACATGACAATGATTTAGAGCATTTACAATGTTTTAGGTTCATTAAAAAAAAAAGTATATGCCACATCGGATATAGATTCGAACCTAAAAATATATATTCTCCATTGCAAGTGCAATTCAACCGGGTCTTGCTGATGTGACAACAAGAAAAAAAAAATCATTCTACCCTTAAGTCTATTTTAGATTCAAGTAGAGACTCGATCTCTTTGCAATGGTGTGCATTACTTTTGTCTTTTATGTAATTCTATCTATGACATTCAAGACTTAAGTTTATCTATATGACACGTAAATAAAACTAGACCCAAAGCGTTTTGAAACACTAGATACTCATAATCTCGTACAGTGCACTACAAACATGGCCAAAACACCTGGCCCAGCACGGCGGGCCGACATTCTCGGAGTCATGGACCCTGAACCGACACAGACCTAGGTCGTGCCGGGTCCATAGCCCGACGGGCCGAGCCGTGCCCAACCCCATCCAAATAAGAAAAAAAGAGAAAATTTAAAAAACAAACAAAAGCACCCGGTCAGGACCGGACCGAACCCGAACCGCCGAGTCAAGGTCGAAAAAACTGGGCCGGCCCGATAAAATTCGAGTCGGGCCCAGGGCCGTGGTCAACGGACGTAACAGGGGACGGTCCATGCTGGGCCGGCGGGTGGGATGGCCCATGGCCACCTCTAGACTGCCCTAGCTTGTCGACGACGGAAATGTTACCGCCTTAGAGCATCTTTAACGGTAAGGTTTTTAAAGATTTAAAAACCCAAACCTCTCAATTTTATTATTCAAGTGACGAGGTTTGAGGTTTGAGTTTTAGGTTTGATGAGGTTTGAGGTTTAAAAACCCAAACCTCTTGAAAACCTTTGGCCCACTGACAATCCTGACACTTCTTTATTTTTTTACTATATTCCGTCAAAAAAAGTTGGCCTGCACATGCCACTCAAATTTTCTAAAATTACCTATATATGTTAAAAAGTGAGACATGAATTAGAGATATATTTGTTTATTAATTCCTTTAACCCGTTTTGTCTAATATTTTTTGCTTATAAAATTCAACTATTTTTGTTAAAATCTGATATCCCAAATTTTATTTATATGATTCTCTTTAATATTTAGAAAAATAATAATTTAAAACGAGCTATTTTAGAACAAGAACGAACACTAACAAACTTTGTTAGTAAAAGAAAGAAGTAAATCAAGGTTGTTTGATTTAAAATAAATGGAGTTACTCGACAGCCCGCAAAAAATATATAAAGCAATTAATTGAAATAAGAACAAGTTGTAGTTGATGTCGAAAAATAACAATTTAAGACGAGCTATTTTCAAACAAGAACGAACACTAACAAACTTTGCTAGTAAAAGAAAGAAGTAAATCAAGGTTGTTTGATTTAAAATAAATGGAGTTACTCGACAGCCTGAAAAAAATAGCTAAAGCAATTAATTGAAATAAGAACGAGTTGTAGTTGTTGTCAAAAAATAACAATTTTAGACGAGCTATTTTCGAACAAGAACGAACACTAACAAACTTTGCTAGTAAAAGAAAGAAGTAAATCAAGGTTATTTGATTTAAAATAAATGGAGTTACTCGACAGCCCGAAAAAAATATGTAAAGCAATTAATTGAAATAAGAACAAGTTGTGGTTGTTGTCGAAAAATAACAATTTAAAACGAGCTATTTTCGAACAAGAACGAACACTAATAAACTTTGCTAGTAAAGAAATAAGTAAATCAAGGTTGTTTGATTTAAAATAAATGGAGTTACTCGACAACCCGAAAAAAATATGTAAAGCAATTAATTGAAATAAGAATGAGTTGTAGTTGTTGTCGAAAAATAACAATTTAAAAACAAGCTATTTTCGAATAAGAACGAACACTAATAAACTTTGCTAATAAAAGAAAGAAGTAAATCAAGGTTGTTTGATTTAAAATAAATGGAGTTACTCGACAGCCCGAAAAAAATATCTAAAGAAATTAATTGAAATAAGAACGAGTTGTAGTTGTTGTCAAAAAATAACAATTTAAAACGAGTTATTTTCGAACAAGAACGAACACTAACAAACTTTGCTAGTAAAAGAAAGAAGTAAATCAAGGTTGTTTGGTTTAAATTAGCTTTCAATTATTATCTCTTTCTCTCATTTTTCTTTTTTTCTGGAATGGTTATGGTCAAAAAATGAAAGTTGCAGGTGTATTGTCAGCCATCAACCATTTATATTTGTTAGATACTTTGATTTGTGTGTTGAATTGAAATAATTGGCATTGGAAATTTTCATATCAATATTTTCCATCTACACACTCATTAAATACAAGAAGTATGGTCACGTCAATTGTTTATCAATTATCTTTGTATTGTAGCCCACCTCCACTCATTTATTGGATTTGTACATTTACCTGACCATACTTCAGAGCATTATTAATGAGTGACCATACTCAGTTTACAATCCACAATACCGTCTATAAATTAAGGTGATTGTTGTAATGTTATGCATTACACCTTCATCAGAAAAAAAAAAAAAAAAAAAAAAAAAAAAAAAAAAGTCATATCATCTACATCTCTCAAAGTGTAATGGATAATAATCAATACAGATCTAACCCAAATATGCCAAACTCATCGGAGGATGACAGTCCGTCTTCCGTAAATTCACGTTATACACGAAATATACAATTTTCTCAATTTCCTAGAATGCAACTACAACCCCAGTTTCAAAATTTTCCTTTTCAAGTACCCGCACCAATGCCTTCTTATCCAATGTCACAAACTTCAGAGCAACCTTCTTTTCCTCAATCACCAAATTTAATGAACATGAATCAATCCCAGTATATGTGGTCAATGCCGGCCCAATATGGCATTCCGAATGCATCTGGGATGCCTTATCAACAAGGAAATTTCATGCCGACTGGATTCTCTAGTAGTGCCATTGAAGTCCCAAGACCTGGCATGATCCCGGAGGTTGAAGGACTCGACAACATTTTCCTTGATGCAGATTCAGAAAAACCCAAGGAAGTTGAGCCAAAAAGACGGGGTAAAATGGCAGCAATGCCGTGGACACATGACGAGGATGTTTTACTATGTCGAGCTTTCTGTACCATCTCAAGTGATCCAGTCATTGGCGCTCAGCAAACGTCCGAAAGTTTTTGAAGGCGAATTACACAGTACTATAATGAAGCTGGTGAAGCACGAAACTTTGTTCAGAGAACTATGGAGGCAACAAAATCTCATTTTTATGCTTTCCATGGAGATTGCCTCAAATTTAATGCGTCAATAAACAGGTTTCGGGCTGATCAAAGAAGTGGTGAAAATGATGCAATTGTTTTGCAGAATGCATTAATGGAGTGGAATAGCGAGGGGAAAAAGAAAGGAGGCTTTACATGGCTTCATTGTTGGGAGGTATTGAAAGATAATGCCAAATTTGATGGACCATCTCACACATCCCGAGGAGGCAAGAAAGCTAGAATATTTGATACTGGAGATCACACTTCTGGATCTGGGCAAGATGTCGAGCCTAGTGGTGATGGTGGGGACAGATATGTGCGTCGACCAATTGGCCAAAAAGCAGCAAAGGCTGGGAAGAGAAAGGGAAAAGAAACTGCAGGAGGAAGCACTGGTCCAGATGTTGAACGTCTGTTGGCTGAGATTGGTCAGGTTAAAGAAATTCATCTAAAGAAACAAAAGGATTTGGAAACGCTAGTTCGTATAGAGTCATGGAAGACGTACAGAGAAATGCTAAAGGAGGATACTTCAACCATGACAGAAGAAGAATTGCAAGCCCACCAGGGACTTCTTGCCGTGCTTAAAGAAGAGCTGGGTCTCAACTGATTTTTTATGTTGTTTGACGTGTTTATTGTTCTATAATTTAAATGTTATGTATTGTTTATCTAAGTTATTATGTATTGTGTTAAATTTTATGAGTGTAAGCAATGTTTGTTGGTGTTTAGTTTATTTTAAAAAAAAAACTCGTTTTTTTAACAACACAACTAACTCGTTGTTAATTCATTATCCACTATATACTTTTCACATAATACATTAATACATAACACAAACCAGCCACTACAACATAACACCTATCACATTATTACCTAACACACTACAGTTGTGACCTACCATACCACACATACGACCTACTACCACACATGCCACCTAACACAATCACTTTTTACTATAAATACTATAGCATCATCAATTCCACATCCACATCCACAAACATAAAGTAATTCCTTCTTGATTCTGCACATCCAAAAACATCTTTCAATTCCTTTTTGATTCTTTCTTCTTATTTTTTTGTCAATTTTCAAAAATATAAATATTTTTCACTTTTCTAAAATGGCTGGCCGTAATAATGATAGAGTCTCATATCGTGCTTTCTTGAACGATATGCTTGACGATTCCTTGGAGCAAGCTGAATTTGCCTTGATGGAGGCCACGGCTATGCAATTGCAGCAAGGCAGACAAGATGAAAGTTCAACTAGGCGTGAAAGACGAGAAGTTCCTCGAAATCGTGAAGGTGGTCATGCCCTACTAATAAGGGATTATTTTGCTCCCGATCCCATATACCACGAACGCTACTTTCGTCGTAGATTCCGTATGTCCAGACGATTATTTATTCGGATCGTTCAGGATGTCGAAGGACATTCTGATTATTTTAAGTGCAGACCAGATGCAGCACAAAGACCAGGTTTTACACCAATTCAGAAGTGTACTGCGGCTATACGTCAACTAGCATACGGAGCTCCTGCCGATCAATGTGACGAGTACCTTCGTATGTCAGAGCAGACGGCGAATCGAAGTCTGCTCGAATTTTGTCGTGCTGTGCGAGAAATATATGCACCCCAATATTTGCGCCACCCAAATGCCAATGACATCCAAAGAATACTTACATTACACGAGGCGAAACATGGTTTTCCTGGCATGTTGGGAAGTCTAGATTGTATGCACTGGGAGTGGAAAAATTATCCAGTGGGATGGCAAGGCTCGTACACTCGAGGGGACCATGGGGTACCCACGATTATGCTTGAAGCACTGGCATCACAAGACTTATGGATCTGGCACGCATTTTTTGGGCTCGCAGGATCACGAAATGATATAAATGTACTGCATGAATCTCCATTATTCAATGATGTTTTACATGGTGTAGCTCCAGAGGTCAATTTTGTGGTTAACGGGACTCAGTATACCAAAGGGTATTACTTAACAGACGGTATCTATCCAGAGTGGGCCACATTTGTCAAAAGCTTTCAATGTCCAGAGGATCCAAAAAGGAAAAAATTCAAGCAAAGGCAAGAGGCTGCAAGAAAAGACGTTGAGCGTGCTTTTGGGGTCCTCCAGTCAAGGTGGGCAATTATACGAGGTCCTTCTCGTTTTTGGTATAAAGAAGATCTTAGTGAAATTATGTTATCGTGTATCATTTTGCATAGCATGATAATTGAGGATGAAGGCGAAGAAGCTACCAACTGGTCTAATGATGAATGGGAACCACCAGCGCTGGCACGTGAAAGGGGGTCTTTAAATTTTCGACGCTACTTGCAGATAAGAGCTGAGGTTCAAGACAGACAAATTCATCATCAACTTCGACACGACTTGGTTGAACATATTTGGAATGAACCTACTTGCCAAAATTAATATTTAGAAATAAAAATTGTACTCAAAATTTAATTTTCAACATTATGTAAGTTTTATGTTTCGTAATTTTTATAAATAAAATTTTACATTCGTATGCACCTAACACTACATAATTATAAATAATAAAATATAATTATAATGTAATTATATATTTTTTATATGTATTTTTGATAAATATATAAAATATTTATATTTAATAAATAAAGTAAGAGTTATAGTTTTAAGATATAAATAAAAATATACGAGTAATATTAATTAAAAGTAAGTTGGAAACATGTGGGACTCATGAAAAATGAGGTTTATGGGATTTATTGTTATTGGAGGTTTATGAATGTAGGAGTAAAGATGAGATTTTTGATGATGTGGCATATTGAGAAGTGTAAAAGTGAGGTTTAGAGAAGTTTACGGGGTCTGTTTTACTAAACATGCTCTTACTTATTTTGAAGTTTGAACTTTGAACATCGCTCCAAACGTTAAATGCGAACGGCACAGATAAACAAATAAATCAATGTTGTGGTCCTCACACAGCGCAAAAATGGCGACCGGCTCACGCGCGCGTGTTCACTCGATGAAAACGCGCCTCGACTAATTGGACGAAAAATCTGCGGGAATATAGCGATGAGGAAAAGTCAAGGGATTTACGTAATCACGGGCAGCTAACTAAACTCAGTGGGCCCGCGCCACGCTGGTTGTCCGGGCAGCGGGCAGGACTATACGACGTCGTGGTGTGTAGCCGGCCACGACTTTTGTCTTCTACTTGAGCATCTGAGCCAAATCTGCTTCGGACCGAAAGCACACACCACTCTCCGACCAATAATGGAGGAGTAAAGGAAGGGAGAGAAGGATTGCTGAAAATGAAATATTTTTTGAATTATTAGAGAGAGAGAAAAATTGTTGTTTTCCACTTTTTCCCTTTTTCTTAGAGAGAGGTAATTGTGGAACGAGAAAGACCTAGTAGGAGTGAAGAATCTCGGATGATGGAGCAGATCGTGAAGAGGAAGAAGAAAGGGAGGCCGCCGAAGGTAGATCCCGGCACCAGAGATCTGCCGCCGCCGCAGTCGGAGCGCGACCTCCGGCGAAGCCTCCGCCGCCGGAATGTAAAGTACGTCTTCGACTTCGACGATTACTTCGACGAGGATGAGCTGTTCACCGATGACGAGGACCAGCTCCGTAGGGAGAAGAAGCTGGAGCACCTACTCAAGGTCCAGACCGGCGGCGAGTCGGAGCCGACCACCCTGCAGAGGAGCCGGCGCGTGGACCACGCGCCCAACGCGTCAGCATCCTCATCGGAGGACGACGACAGGCCCTTGAAAAACCGGAAAATCAATGGTTACTTGGGCAGGGACGTAGATGACGATAACGATTACATCAATGAGGAAGATAACTACAATGGCGAAGAAGAAGAGGTGAACATCAAATTTTCCGATTCTTTCAACGCCGGAAATTAGGACAGTCAATAGGGAGAGTTGGGGATAAGTGAAGCTGTATTGGACTGAATTTATTAATTTATGCTTCACATTTGCTGATGCCCTGTTGTTTGAACTGTTAGAGGGGGGAAATAAAGAGGTCCAGCTGAGCGTTTGTTTCATCAACTCAGATTTTCAGTGCTAGTCTATAGATAGTGTTTGTGTAGGTGACTGTGAGAGTGTTGGGTGAGTCATGAGTGTGTTTTCTGTTGATGTGTATGTTTATGTAACGGTCGGGTCAACTATCAGAGGGGGAAAAAGGAAAAGAAAACAAACCAATCCCCACAGAATCTCATCACACTCATCTCTTTCTCTCTCTAGAACCATGATACACTGTGTTACAGTCTTACAGACAAACGTGTATTGTATTGTACACACACTCAGGTTCCCCACTCACATCACGCATGTTGTATGTTGCTTTCTGTGGCTGGTATAATATCAGGCGCCAACTTTTTGGCTGTCTTAAATATGCTGCATGGGGAGTTTCGAGTGGCATTTATTAGTTTCAACACTTTTTATGCGTTTAATCACTTTGTTTATTGGTTGGCTCTTGATTTGGAGTCTTAATGATTCTGCTGATTTTGACAGGTTGGGGAAAGAAAGCGGGATCTGAAAGCAGAGGAGTCACCTCCAGGTGGGTTCTTCTTCTTCTTTTTTATTTTTTTTTTCCTCAAACAAAATTTTCTTTTTTCATGGCTCTGGAAATAGTGTTCCTGCTGAAACTCTGATTTCTTTTTCTTTGTTTTTAAAATTCGGTCTGAAATTGTGTCCTCTAACTGCATAGGGACACCAGCCAGGGGACCATCTGGGCTCCAGCTGCCAGATATAAAGGCCTTGGAGTTAATTTTGGACAAACTTCAAAAGTATGTTGTTAGTTTGATATGAAATATGTGCACATTTGAGATTTTTTGAAAAAGGCCTTCTGTAATACTGAAAGTGTTGTGGTTCTTGGGCAGGAAGGATATTTATGGTGTTTATGCAGAACCGGTTGATCCTGAAGAAGTAAGTAGCTGTTTTTTTAGGAGATTTTTTCTTATTTTGGTTATGTTTTATGTTTCTGTCATTATAGTTTTTGGATCACTTGTTTCTTGGTGCAGCTTCCGGATTACCATGATATAATAGAAAATCCAATGGACTTTGCCACCGTGAGGAATAAGCTGGGAAATGGATCATATGCAACCTTCGAACAATTTGAGGTGAGCTCTCTCTGTGATCTGTTCCTCTCTCTTTCTCTCTCTCCTTGAATCTATTGTAACTTTCTTTGGTCTGGCATTGCAATTGCAGGGAATGTTTGATTGCAAAGTTCTACCAATCAATTGTTTATTTATTTATTTTTTTCATGTCAAGTGCACAGTTGCCCTGCTCGAAATACTTTTTTGCTTTTCTGTTCATCTCATGAGATCTGTGTGAGCTAGGGTTACCTGCACCAGTCTTGAAAAACTGATGCTCAGACTTCCTGTACATTAAGCTTTATCAGTCCTTGTATGGTTTGGTGATCAGAATTTATCTGTGTGAGTTGTTTTGGTTATACTGGTTGGTGAAAACTTATAATTTCTTATTGTTCTGGAATTTCAGAACTCTGATGTGTCAAATGACAGTATTTGATCTTAGACTGACTTGAAGCAATTACACTAAATCTACTATTGCTGATGTTTTAGCCCTTGCATTTATAAATTAATCAAAATAGATATTGTTCTAAAGTTAGCGTTGGCATGGTCTTTCCCTGTGGGCCACCTTTTCCCCCCACTGCGAACATGAGATTTGATCTATTGTGATCATTTATTTGAAGTGAAAATTGCTTGTCCCTGGTTTCTGTTCTTGCTAGATGCCTTGAGATGTTTTTCATCAACTGTTGTATTTCCTGGGAGGAAATGTTAAATTTATCTCAGTACCTGCTTGATGGTTTTTATTCCATCAGATATCCTTTCATACAATGTGCTTGTATCATCTCCACAACCTCGAATTAAATTTTGTATATCTTCCATAATAAATTTCATATCATTGTGTTATCAAAGTTCAAGGGCCCCTTACTAATCATTTTCTCTTTCATGATTATATATCTTCCATGTGCTGCAGAGTGATGTTTTCCTCATTTGCTCAAATGCGATGCAATATAATGCACCGGATACTGTATACTACAAACATGTAAAAAACCTTTACTCTTTCTTTTTCTTTTTCTTTTGTCATTATTCTCTCAGGCATCTGTTGACTTATTTATATTTGATTTGATAAGGCACGCAACATCCAAGAGCTGGCAAAAAGGAAATTCGAAAAGATAGGATTAAAGATAGAACGCATGGAGAAAGGGATCAAACCTGAGCAGAAGTCGAGATCCAGCTTTATTTCAAAGAAGCAGATTAGAAGGTCTGTAGGTCGACCACCGATGCAAGAACCAGTGGGCTCGGATTTCTCTTCTGGAGCTACTCTTGCCACTGCTGGCGATAACCATAACGTCTCAAATGCACTTCAAGCACCTGGTATTGTCGATGGGCCAGCTGAGTGTATTTCGTTCGTCAGTGATAGCAATTTAGACAAGACGGAAGAATCATTGCCAGGTTTTTTTTGTCCATTTTATTTTATTTCTTTGAAACTTGTAATTTAAGCCTCTTGCACCAAAACTAATAGCTGATTGTATAAAAACGACCCATTTTTGGATATATGCATCTTGCTATGATTATATATTATTGTTTTAATTTAATTATTCAACTTTGTTACTTCTGGGGTAACCAAATGGGTATCCTCCTTGTAGGAAATGGTACACCGTCTCGATTTGGTAGGAAACCCTTTCTGTATGACGAAAACCGTCGTGCAACGTATACCATATCTCTATCTGAAGCTGTGGTCAGCCCGAACTCGATATTCTCGACTTTTGATGAAGAAACCAAACAGCTGGTTCCTGTATGAATCTTCATGATCTCGTCTTACAGATTCATGCCAATTATAATTTGTATATTTTATTTCTTTAATTGTTTTCAATTTCCGACAAATCAGGTAGGAGTCTATGCGGATCATTCGTACGCAGGAAGCCTGGCCCGTTTTGCGGCAACCCTTGGGCCCGTTGCCTGGACAGTTGCTTCTAAGAGGATTGAACAGGCTCTTCCCCAAGAGTTGAAGTTCGGACAAGGTTGGGTTGGAGAGTACGAGCCGCTTCCAACTCCCATATTAATGCTCAAAAACCACACCATAAAGGAGCCTCCTTTTTTTGCCAAAGTACAGCCCAATGCTCATTCTCGGAAGTTAGAAAAATTCCCTTCTAACTTGGTCACCAAAATCCCAGTCAGCTTGCCTTTGCCAGTAAACAAGCTGCCACCTTTTTACTCCCCAGTGAGCAAAACACCTCCAGCCGTAATTGCTCGGCCAACTGGAGCGAATAATAATATTGTAGAGACTAAGTCACAGTTCTTTTTACAATCAAGGTCTATCTTTGAAACCGACAAAAAAAATTTCGCAAAGCACGTTGAGTCGAATGGCGGTCCTCCATCAGTACATAAGAAATCTACTGACCATGTCGCGAACAGACAGATTCCCAGAGGTTTGGAAGCAGAAGCTTCTGGATCTCCACGAAACATGAGCTTCCCTCCAATTGTACCTTTTAAACAGCCAGACACCAACGAGCCTGCTTTCCAGCTAATGCAACAGCTGTCGGAAAATTCTCGGCAAAGCCAACCGAAGCCCCCAAACGCGGCCTTAGCTGCTGCCCGTGCATGGATGTCCGTGGGGTCTGGTGGTTTCAGGCCAACTCCCGAGAACGTGAACAAGGTACACGCAGACTCGGTTTATAACACCACTTGGGAAATGCAGTCACAGGAATTGAGATTCCATGGGAATATTTCGAATATTTCGCCCGTTTATGGTTTTGTTGGGCAAGGGCAGATGCCAGTGATGGTGGGAAGTAATCAGATGTTGCAGTCGTCCACCTGGCGGGGTGTGGGCCCCCAAATGCAGCTGATGATGCAAAATCAGGAGAAATATCCTCCGGATTTGAATATCGGGATTCAGTCGTCAGGGTCTCCCGGGAGGCCGTCATCTGGGTTGCTGGTTGATTCTCAGCAGCCGGATTTGGCTCTTCAGCTCTGAGACTTGTATTTTAGAGAGAGAATATATGAAAATAAAGAAAGAAAAGAAAAGGAGATAGGATGTTCTAGAAGGGGATCGGTTTCCAACTCCAAACCTTGCTATGGTGAGATTGGATGGTGATTTTAGGTTATAGTTTTTAGTGTTTAGGCAGATAAATAGAGACAGCTGGGTTTTGCAGTGTGGATGGATTTGTCAGAAGTGCTTTGTTTCATGTTATTTCGAGTGGTGTTTGTAAGAAACTATGATGAGTTTTCAGCTTGTGGTAACTATGATCCACTCACAGGGCTTAAATTTTATTTGCCTGTAAAATGGTGGGGAGGTGAAAAACCACAGATTTGTGTCTGAATTTTCCTTTCCAGAAGCCCTACTATGAGGTTGCCTTCTGTTGTGCTCAAGTAATGGAAAATTCTTAGAGCTTTGTATTAATTAGGTGTAACCCATGACGGGGTTTGTACCGACTAAGAAACAGTAGAGGCTGAGCTTGTAATCATCAATCCAGGTTTATTTGTAATATGTGACTGTTTATGCAGATTAGGATGGTAATGCTTCCCAGTTTACAGGTACAATGAATCTAATTAGTACTTCTGTCTAGTCAAGCAGAGCGAGAGTTATACATATTGGGACTGCTTTATTACACGAGTACTCAAAAGTTTATTATTATGACCAGTGTTGTAGAAGTTGCTAGCCGCCTGGTGGGAACTCCACAAGCACCTAGCGCCTAGGTGGAGTCTAGTTGGCGACTAGACAGGACTTAGAAATTAAATTAAATATCTTATTTTTTTATTTATTCATTATTTATAAAATAAAACTATCTAAACTTATAATAAATTAACACACTCCAAGTTCAAATAATAATATTAAAATATGATAATAAAATAATGTGATCAGCATTTAATAAAAAAAAAGAAAAAAATTGTCGCCGAGCTCGCCTAGGTGCTGCCAAGGCCAGGCTGACGAGCCCGCCTAGGAGTGCCTAGGTCTGCCTACGCGCCGCCTTGCCGATTTTTTCAGCCGATTTATGCAAATTAGAGGTGGCCAGACAGCACTTAGCGCTTAGGTGCCGCCTAGGCCGATTTTTAGTACAGAGATTATGAGTAGTTTTGCGAAGAACTTTGGTTCAAGTATGTCAATTTAATTGTTGAAAAAACGAAATGAGAGCATTGAAAAAGGGTTGATTTTAAAGATTTCAATGTGATAACTTATAGTTTGAATAGTGTTGAACATCTTCAGCCGAACTTGTTTATTAAACGCCACGTGTCGGCTATTATGAGCTTAAGGAAATGGCATTTGGGTCTATCTGAAACGCCACGTCTCAGCTATTCTGAGCTTAAGAGAACGACATTTAGGAAGAGATCGACAATGGAGGAAATAATTAGACCCTAAAAGAGCAATTACTGTCAATCTTGATCGATGATCGATCTAAATGTGAATGCAAAGCTTCTTTCGTGTCGATCTATCTCGATGCTTGATAGAAGCTATCCCCCGACAGCCCCTAGAAAAGCACACGTCTGAACTCGACCAGCACCTAGCACCTAAGAGGGGTCTAGTCGGCGCCTAAAAATCAAATTAAATATCTTATTTTTTATTTATTTTCACTACCTACAAAATAAACTATCTGAACTTATAATAAATCAACACACTCCAAGTTCAAATAATAATATTAATATATAATAAAGAAAATATGATAACAAAATAATGTAATTAGTATTTAAAAAAAAAAGTTGTAGCCAAGCCCGCCTAGGAGCGCCTAGGTCCGCCTGACCGATTTTTTCAATTGATTTATGCGAATCGGAGGTAGTCGGGCAGCACCTAGTGCCTAGGCGTGGTCTATGGCGATTTTTAGTACAGAAATTATGAGTAGTTTTGCGAAGAACTTTGGTTCAAGTAGGTCAATTTAAGTGTTGAAAAAACGAAATGAGGGCATTGGAAAAGGGCTGATTTTAAAGATTTTAATGTGATAACTTATAGATTGAATAGTGTTGAACATCCTCAGCCGAACTTTTTAATAAACGCCATGTGTCGGCTATTATGAGCTTAAGAGAATGGCATTTGGGTCTATCTGAAACGCCACGTCTCAACTATTATAAGCTTAAGAGAACTACATTTGGGCAAAGATTGACAGTGGGGGAAATAATTAGACCCTAAAAGAGCAATTACTGTCAATCTGGATCAATGATCGATCTGAATGTGAATGCAAAGCTTCTTTCGTGCCGATCTATCTCGATGCTTGATAGAAGCTAGCCCCCGATAGCCCCTAGAAAAGCACACGTCTGATCTCTGAAAAGGATGAATACACGTGTCTTCTTGGTTGCTAAGGATTTCCTTTCCGGTGATAAGTGTCCAGTGAATACGTAAGGTGGCATGACGTAGCACATGTCATGATGATTTTTATTTTTTAATCTTGAATAAAATAAACACGACATAAAAAATACTCAAAGCAGTTATTACAACAATTATTACGCCCTATTATTCTCATGCCAACCTACTCACAGTATCACACATCTTTTCAATGTCGATCTCATTCTACTGTTGGATTATGTAGCGGTGGATCCAATAAAACCCCTCCTTAAAATGTTGATGTGAGGTCCATTCCTAGATATTGTTTGTAAATATCAATGACTCATATTAATCAATTGAGATTTACATTAATTATATAATAGAAAATATAATCATTATATTTATATTAATTATCTGATAAATAAATTGATTGGCAACCGTTGGCTGGCGGCCGACGGCTATTGAATGTCGTTAATCAAACGCTGGCGACCGACATTTACTGGAGGAGCATAGGGTTGAAAAGCAGAGGATAACGCCAGTAGATGAGACGACGACAGAGGAAGACACTTTTGGAGGGAGGGTAGAGGGAGGTGTCATGCCAGGAGCTGGTGGCGACATTGAGCAGAGGGCATATCCAAGAGAACTGGGGCTTTGAGAGAAGGAGGAAGGCGTGGAAAGGCCGACAACGGGAGGAGAAGGCGGGAATAGGGGCAGAGAGGAGGGCGTTGAAGTTCTTGCAGGTGGATGTGAGGGTCAATAGGGTTTTGAGGGGGATAAAGGATAGGACATGCTTCGATAGGCGAATCTAATAAGGCAGACTAATAAATAAGGAATACTATTAGGATAAGAACCACAAGTGGATAGGGCCATGTGGCCTCACAAACTGGTAGTTCGGGCAGTACAGACGGGTAGTTCGGGCAGTACGGACGGGTAGTTCGGACAGATCGGGCAGCTCATTAAGCCAGTCTTAAGCAACAAGGTAACACATCCCTATATCAGGGAGTGATGTATGCCCACTAGAACATTACATTCTCTACATACTTTACAGACTGATAGATTTTTATACACTGTTCATCATCTTCTTCATGTTCTGCTTTGAGCGTTGGAGGCTCTACGCCAGGAAACCCCCCGACGTTGAGTTTGTGTAGGTATCGAAGGTCATCCACTGGCGAGAAAGGCAATCCAGGTCGAACTGAGACGGTCCGAGGTCTTTTACATACCATTTGGCGTCGTTTTGTGAGAACTTTGTTAAAAAATCCATCAAGCTTCATCATCCATGACGAACGAGGATCCTAGGAAGAATCTTGAGCCCACGTTTAAAGAGGCGCAGTGCCCCTACCTCATTTTTCCACCAGTTCTCAGATTATGGGACCCCGATGCCCAACCTCCCGGGCCTAAGGGACACCTCAGCGGTCTAAGCTACCACTAGGCTCAAGCACCTAGGTCCCAATTGCAGCCGGAGCGGAGGTTGCAATTACCGAGCAGACGCAACCTGTGGTCACACAAGCGTAGCCAAAGCGAGTGATGGTCCCGTTGATTGGGCAAGAGCGGGGAGAGCGACAACTCATTAGGTTGTCTAAGGATGAGCTCGGAAAGATGATCGCAGACGCAGTTGCAGCCGGAGCAGCCCAGTAGTTCACTCAACAAGCATCTCACGCGACCACTATAGCAACTACTGCAGTGGGTACGCCCTGGCGGAAAGCAGTAGTCGAGGAGTCGAGCAGCATGGCCACTGGAGTATATAAGGATCGAGTTGTTGAGAATATGGCGAAGCAGATCCGTCAGTTGTAGACGAAGGTCTAGGGAAAGGCCGTTGGTAAAGCTCGAGGGCATCCTTTTTCCAGGGATATTCTTGAAGTTGCGCTACAACCAATTTCAGGGAGGTTAGTCTTACCTATAACGGGTAGACTAATTTATCAAGGTATTTGAGGTCTTTTGAGAATATGTCTGTGTTGCATGGTTATTCTGATACAGTGAGCTGTCGAGCTTTTTTGGCCACCTTGAGGGGTGGGGCTAAAGATTGGTTTCATTAACTCCCACCAGGGTCGGTGAGAGATTTTCAGGACTTTTCGAGCTTGATTTTAAATCAGTATGCTAGTGGGATAGCCCAAGAAAAAAACTTACTTGACTTTGATAGCGACGAGGCAAGAGGAGAGCGAGTCCTTGCAGAATTATTTGTCCCGGTACAATCGAGCTTGTGTGGAATTATTTCAGCCGATTTGTGCAAATCAGAGTCGGTTGGGCAACGCCTAGCGCCTAGGCGGTCCCCTAGACTGATTTTTAAGATAGTGATTAAAATTATGTGAGTGAATAAATAGTGGAATAAAATTCATATGATTATTGTTATATGATTATACAATGATGATTGACTAATATTATTTAATTATATGGATAAAATTAAAGATAATGAGGTGAAACTAAAATTGAGTTAAATTTATTTATTTATTTATTGGATTGAATTTATATCCAATCACACCATTACTCACTCTTAAGGATAGAATAAATAAGTCAGAAGAGAGACGCACAACCATGAATAAATAGTGGATAAAGTTCATATGATTGTACAATAATGATTCACTAATATTATTTAATTATATGAATAAAATTAAAAATAATAAGGTAAAACTAAAATTGAGTTAAATTTATTTATTTATTTATTTATTTATTTTGAATTGAATTTATATCCAATCACACCGTCACTCACTTCCAACGGAAAGGATAAATAAGTCAGAAGACGAAAGGATAAATAAGTGAGAAGAAAGACGCACAACCAAATTTTCGATACATTCTCCAATCCGCTTCGTGTAGGGTTCTCAAATTTTCTTTTTCATTTTCTTCATAATTATTTATTTTCACCGTATAATTACTGAATCCGATCATTGCTTTTGCTTTTCTTCTTCTTTTTCGCAGTTGGGAAAGTCGGATTTCTGCCGCCGAACTCCATGGCTAAAAGTTACTTCAAGTTGGAGCATCCACTCGGTATAGTTCGAATTTGTATTGTTCATTAACCCTAGCTATCGTCTACTTTCATGGTTTGGCTGATTTGATTTGTCGATTGTTCTGTGGACTTGAATTTTTCTGAGTCTTTATACTTAATCATCCAACTGGCATGTCAGCGGAGTTGCAAGATCCGGTCCGAAGAGTTTGTGCGTTTTCGTTTTTTTGCTTATTTTGATCTGTTATTCTAGTTTAATGATGGGATTGGTATGCGATAATTGGCTTTATGTATGTGTAATTTATGAAAATTGGCTCTCAGTTGATCTGTTTATTTATATCTGAACCTTGAGGATTCTTCTTGCAACTACCTAAAACTCGGGGGCAACTTTTATAATTTCAGATTTAATTAAATTACTAGAAACATTGGCCTTTTATGATAGTTAGTACAACTTCAAGAATAAAGATAATATTTTTTTATGTTCTTTTTCGGCACATTCTGTAAGAAGCTGATGTTCTATGCTTGAATTAATTTTGTCCTTGTAAGAAAAGCCTTTAAGGTTATATGTTCTAGGCAAGTCATTCTCCATACATATGCATTTCCCTTTTATTATCATATTATAGCATTAGTTTTTACATGCTGCAGAAAGGCGGCAGGCTGAAGCTGCTCGTATCAGGGAGAAGTACCCAGACCGAATTCCGGTATATTCATTCACATGCACTTCTTTATGCTGTTTTGGGTATTTTTAGTTTTTTTTTTGCCCCGTCATCATTAATCAGCTTGTGGTATTTTAGGTTATTGTGGAGAAGGCGGAAAGAAGCGACATCCCTGACATTGACAAGAAAAAGTCAGCTTCCCTTCATTCTCTTTCTGTATTTGGGTTATTTGTAGAATTTAATTTCACCTGCGTGCTAAAGTTCAATTTTTTTAGTTTAAGGAGAGTTTGAGACGTAGATTTCTTGCAATTAGTAAAAACTTGTTAAAATTTGAATGGTTCTTTCAGAGAAAACCATATGTAATCCTGTATAAATGGAGATTATTACGGCATAATAGCTTCATCTACCAAATTTTAGGGGATGATGTGTATAAAATAACCTGTGCTTTCGATTACTACAAATATATACCACGACTCGTTGCTGATTGGTGTTGTCATAATAAATTTTGAATTAAAAATGTAGGTATCTTGTCCCCGCTGACCTCACTGTTGGGCAATTCGTTTATGTTGTTCGCAAAAGAATCAAGCTCAGTGCCGAGAAGGCTATCTTCATATTTGTCAAAAACATTCTCCCACCTACTGGTAAGGAAAAACTTGATAGATCTTGATGTCTTATATATGAATATAGTTTTGTTGCACTTTTTGGCTTTTCTTTCCCACACATTAAGCCTTATGTGTTAATGCAGCTGCAATGATGTCTGCAATATATGAGGAGAACAAAGATGAGGATGGTTTCTTGTACATGACTTACAGTGGTGAGAACACTTTTGGATTTCTCTGAATTGAAAGGATCCAGTTGGTCTATGTAAATAGTTTCATCCAATGACAAAGACTTGTAAATTTCTTTGATTATCTATCTAGCTGGTGTTATCAATCTCTTCCCAAGAGATTGTTTGTTCCGAAAAAATGTTGGCAAACTTTTATGAATTGAATATTTTAAAATGATGGTTGCTTTTAAGAATATATTTTCTCTGTTCTACCTTTGGATGTTGTTTCTGTGATATAGTTACCTTTCTTTCATAGCAGCTTGATCTTAGTTTTGATTTGCACTTCCTCACCACCTCGACACCAAAGATTTTACTTTTCACTCGTTTCAAATATTTTGAAAGAGGGCCAAAAAATTAAAATTTGAGGACTAATTCCATTCAAGAATGGCTTCATTTAAACAACATTAATTAATGTCTGTTTTTACTGATTTTCACTCCATTGCTTCAATCCTTTCATCAATTGTGCAACCATAAGGGGAATCATAGAAGAGTTTATGACAATCCTATGTTATCGTAGTGCTCGAATGTTCTACATTTCTGTTCAGTAAAGATGCCAGGAAAAAAAGATATATGGGGCTCACTTTTCATTTTTAGACCTTTTTTAATTCGCTGTGTCGTGTTTTTTGAAATTACACAAGATTTACGTGGCGAATTTATTTTTGGTTCTAGCTTGGCGAGCTGCGGATCTAGGCGGTCTCTGACCTGTCCTCCCGCTCTTTCAGCCATTGGCTGTATTATTCAGCCTTGGGTTGTACTTTGCACATTTGTGCATTTTGAATTATAATATTTCTATCGTTCGGTCAAAAAAAAAAAATAAAATTTATTTTTGGTTCACTCAATAGATAAGAAAAAACGTGAATAAAATGAACTTTTCAAATCATAAAGATTGTTGACATTTTTCTGTCATACAGTGGTATGTATGTTCACATTTTCCCAACAAATGGAGGGTATGAACACATTACACATACATACATTTTTTTGTCAATCTTAATTTGTTATTGACAATAAAATATGATATGAATATGTGTCAAGGATTAATGAAAAAGATAATAGATACGATTAGCTTGCACTTAATAAATAGACTAGCTCGATACAATCTACACTTGCCAAGTTAAGAATCTCAAGTTTTTCGTTTTCCACATTAAAAAATCCCAGTATTCAGTATGATGTTCTACAAAATATGATTGAAACAGCACGAGGTTACTTAATTTGCTGAGCTACTAAACAAACATATGTCAGAAATAGTCAGCAATTGTGAGTTGTTGGTGGGAGTTTGAGGGCATTTGAAGATTTTCCAACTCACCAGAAGCTTTTGTATCAAGAACTGCATTCCCCATGTTATACCAATCTAGCGTCTGGCTGCTGCTTGGAAAAAACTCGAGCAGACTCGATAGTTCGTCAGACATGGTGTTCATATGCCCCTGCTCTTCCTCTACTTCCCCTTAGCAGTTGATAATCATGAACACATTCCCAAAATAATAAATCAAAACAAAATTAAACAAGGAACAAGTTTTTGTTACTTACTGAANAACTAACCTGCTACATCATTATTCCCATTCTTGGATTCTTGATATCTGCTTGTTGAAAAGTTCTCATCCTCCCACAAGTTATCCACCAGTAAACCCTGCATGAAGCTCTGCTGCCCCTGTTTTGTGGGCCCCACTTGGTTAACCGAGTCAACCAGGTTGTCTATCAGATTTGCAGCCGGCAATGGATTCCCAAACATGGCTTCTCGTTTGCAAAGCCCTGAATTTTCGCCGGAAAATTGCTCGACGCTAAAATATTCCTGCTCCATGATCGGGTTACTCACCAGGCTGCAAGAATCCAATAGCTCGGATTCCGGATATTGGTTATTCATTAGTTCGCAAAATGTCGACTTTATTCCCATATTATCATCCATTGAGCCGTCCTTGACGAGTTTCCTCTCGAACCCGTTTGCGATTTCCTGCCCAAAACTATAGCCAAAGTATTGGTCGTCATCTGGGTGAAAGTGGCTCGACCTTTGATCAAACAAATCCCCTTGTATGGCATCTTGTTGTAAAAGAGTGGAGCTTTGGCTGTATAAGGTGACCATGGTAGAGCATTCGTCTGGAGTTATTTTAGTGTTTTGGGCAGTGAGATGGTTGAAAAGGTCTATGGAGTGACTTTCCCCCTTGAAAATTTCGTTAAGAGTGAAAGATGAACAATTTTTCGGAGGGACTTCGCTACTTGGCTTAGTTTCCGTCTCTGTACTTTCTTCACTAGCGCTCGTGATCGTGTTGTTACCTTTGTTTCTTGGAATATTTATTAGAGTTGTTTTTATTTTCTTCGAACTTGTCATGTGTAATGTGCATGCTTTAGTCGTGCTATCGGTTGAGTTCACATCAAGTGGACTCTCACTCGCCGCTTCTGGACTCCCTTTGGGTTGGTTTTTCTGATTCAAAATTCTTTTCAGCTTCAGTTTATTCTTTAGGAATTTGACCTTGGCTTGAGCTTCCTTCAGTTCTTCCATAATCTCCAAACTGCAATCAGGTTCCTCTTGGATTGAAGGGGCCTCCCTTTTCATTTGTTGAGGAACATTGTTGTTAAAATGGGCGGTCGTGGAATTTGATTGGAAGAAAGATTCGGAAGGTATGGGGATTGATAGACGGAGTTTGAGGGGAGAGATTGGGGCCGCATTTGGCGATTGGTGTTGAAATGTGGGCAAAGAAGAAGTTGTTTGCACTGTGGGTGATAGGTTGAGTTTTAGGGGAGACCTTGGTGACTCCATGGCCGAAGAAATTATATTTGGTGTTGAATGCGATATTTTACTATTGGTCCTCGAGAATCGTCTTAAGGAACTTTGTGGCGCGGAAAGAATGGGAGGGTTTCTGATTATCATGAAATCGTTGTTTAAACTGGTCTGAATTTGGTGTGATGTGTTGGAATGAGTTGTTTGATGTGGGGAAATAAGAAAGTTTTGGGTGGTTTGGTCGACCTTTAATATGTTCGAGGGGCTTTGTGGAATATTGTGAAAATGCGATTGGGGTGTGGAAATAGCAAATTGAGACGGCGAATGGATTGACATGTCATGGCGGGAGGACGTAGCATTCGGATTTGGTGTGGAGGGAGCAGAAGGTTGAGAGTAGAAAGTCGAAATGTGGTTGTGATTATTATTAGGAAAGTAGTTATTTTCTGCGTTGTTGTTAATGGCTTCATCGTTCTTGTGGTTTTGGTTATGTTGTGGTGGTGTTGGTGCTGTTGAAGGATAAATTGGGAGGTGGTGCTTGTGAAGTTTCTTGGCTCTCTTGTGCCACAAGTTTTTGATCTCGTTGTCTGATCTCCCTGGAAGCTGCATTCATTACAACATATGTAATGATACCATTTTAAAATTTGGGATATCATAAAAGTTTTACAATATGATAAAATCACATAGGTGAAACAAAGAAATGTTTTTCCTAGTTAAACTCTTCTACTTATTCTAATTGTTAAATTAGTATATTGTCATAATAATATAGGTCTGCGGTCACCGAGTCAATTGTTGAGCGCAATAATTAATAATAAGATTTTTCAAATTATATATATACTATTTCTATCATTTAAATATACATAAAGTAACAAAATTAAATGTTTTTGTATATAAGTTTTGTACATCCAAGTGTTAATCATATTGTATATCATAATAAATATTTACCATATAAAATGGTAACTGAGTGAAGGCTGGGTTGACCGGGTTTTGACCGAGTTTGACCGTTCTCTTGCTACCCGATCCGAATAACCCACTTGGACCGATTCAGACTCCGAGTCTACCCAATGGACCGGCCCGAATTGAAAAACTATGCCTAATATATTTAAGTTTGACATATGTATGTCTAATAAATCTATTTTATTAATAATCATACAATGTGTTAACTCGGCCTAGTACGTGTTCAAACAAATTCGAGCAGTCAATACTAAACAAGTGATTAGTGTTTTCAATAATTTAATGACTAGACCAGTTAAACGAAACGAAACGAAACGAACAACTTGTGAGTTTGGCTCGTTAGCTAGTTTATTTAAAGCTCAAAAATAAAAAAATTTATGTATATTTCTTTAGCTCGTTTTGTTAAGGTTTAATAAGAACTCGTTAGTATTGATAAACGAGTTGAACTCGAACTCGAACTCGTTTCTCCACACTCGAGCTTGGCTAGCTACGATACTACTCAATTTGTCATCGCACAAATAACTACTCCTAATAATATTGAATATATTCTATGCAAGTATACAAATTGGATCTTAGAGTACGTAGCAAATCAATGGCATACCAAAAAATAAATAAATAAATAAATGAAATAAAAAGGAAAGAAAATAAATGTACAAAAATTGAGGTTTTTTTATACTCACCGAATCCCACAATCAACACATGCAAATCTCATCCTATATATGCATGCATGGCATATGCATGGACATATATTATATAGTAAATAAAAACATAGAATGATCATTATTGTCTAATATTTTTTAGTAATATAATGATGATGATATCTATCCATTCCCATATACACGAAATGAAATTATTAAATGGTACCTTTGAGGCAATGCGAGACCAGCTGTTTCCATATTTTGAATGCAGCTCAAAGATTAATTCCTCTTCTTCCTGCGTGAACGGGTACTTTTTCAGGTTGGGCCTCAAATAGTTCAACCATCGGAGCCTGCAGTTCTTAGCGGGCCTGCCCAATCCCGAATATTTCTCGATTGCAACCCAATTACGAAGCCCGTATTTATCCACGGCCCGCCTCAATTTCTCATCTTCCTCTTTGCTCCATGCCCCTTTCTTGTACACCACAACAGATGTTTGTGTCTCCGATTCTCTTCCCTTCTCATCTCCCCCTTCATAACTCTCCTCCATTTCCATTATATATATGCAAATCCAATTATATCTGATTATTTTTTTATTTTTATTTTTTTTTGGTTTACCACATCTCTTGGTCCCCTCCCCTTTATATTTTTTCAATAAAGGCTACCCTGTTCTTATTCAATCTAAGTAATGAGGTAATAATTGTTAAATAGGAACAATAACCCAACAAGAAACTGAGATATCTTCCTTTTCATGTAATTTCATGTTGGGGTGAATTGAAAAATTCACCCAGGAGTTTCTTAAAAGATGGATGAATATAAGAATTAAGCCCTTCTCGGCCTGAGAATTTTCACCGGCTGGTGAAAATTTCAAGGGTAAAAAGGAATTGTTTGAGGCTTGGTTGAAGACAACTACATATTTGATTTATATTGAGGTCAAAGTAACTTGGTTTTCGGCAAATTAAGGTTTTATATATTTCTAGGATTGTGTTGATGCCACCCAATTGGGTGGTGCCCAACTCCATTCATCTAATGACATGTCAACTAGTTTCTTTTTCTTTTTTTGGTAAGAGATTTAACTTATGTCATTTTACCATTATTTTGTTAATTGGTTTATTCTCAAGATGAAATATGTTGTACTGAAATTCAATTCTGATCAACTTTGTATATCTCATCATTATTCATATGGCAAAGTNAATGAGAGAGTAATTAATTAACTGTAAGACAAAATTACACTTTATTCAAGAACACACAAAATGCAAAAAAAAAACAATCATCATCAATTTATTGAATTTATTCTATGCAATTTCCTGGTCATTACTTATATTATGAAATAAAATGGTACCCCGTCTCGTGAAGCAGCTGACAATTTGTGTGATTTCAATTCAAATGAATATCCAAGTATGTTACATTACAATATTCCTTATAGGAATAAAATTATATCAACTGATAATTCTTATCGAGTGGAGTGGGTATTTATTAACTGCAAACATCAAGGAAGATACGAGTGATTGGTGAAATAATATGACCTAGAGAAAGCGTAACGAAAACATGCTTTTAATGTATTAAACGAAGAACAATGCAGTTTTGCATGTAATATCAAACTGCAAGCGAAAGAATTCAAATGCTTGCGAGAGCGTAAAAGACGAGAGACGGTCTAATTATTGAACACCTACTATCACATGTTCTTCTGAGGGTGTAAAATGTGAGAGACGGTCTAATTATCGAACACATACTATCAAAAGTCGATAACTAAAACTAAAAGCAAAACAAAAGTTAGAATTAGGAGAGAAAAAGAACCACCAAATGTGACTAAGGCCTAGGTAGATAGGATGAGATTGTTCTCTTATCTACTCAAGAAAGTTTGTTTGTTTGCATAGATTCAAGCTTGCGATAAAAAAAGCACTTGACTCTCGTTTTTCTGACTAACTGGTAGTTTGCTTGTACTTAATAGTATCTCCCTTACGTACAGTGTAAAACGCCGCTTTCATTGTGGCAGGCCTCATTGGTTATTTTTTAATGAATTGCTATTTATAATTTTTAATCAAGTCTTGATTGATTTAATTTGTTTTAAAATTAAGAATGCTATTATTTATTTGTGCTTTAAAGTAGCGAAGATGGTGGAAGTCCACAAACGTAAACTTTCGATGTAAAAAAAAAATGAATGCCACAATGTATTCATATTTTTATCTCCAATGGACTATGTCATGGTATAATTTTTGTAACGTGTAAGGACTACTGTGAAGCCCACTGTTTGAAAGCAAACAGTGTATTCGACATTAAACGCGTCAAATTTGTATTTATTTGATACATACAACTAACACGATTTTTATATTTTAAAAATTTAACCATGTTGTATTTACTTGATACGTAAAAATAACACAATTTTTATATTTTAAAAATTAAACCATTTTGTATTTACTTGATACATATACATAAAATTACAATTTTTATAATTTAAAAATTAAGCTACGTTACCGTGTAAAAATTTATATTTACTTAATAAATAATATAAAAATTAAACTATTTTGTATTTACTTGATACATATACATAAAAATAACGTAATTACAATTTTATAATTAAAAAATTAAAAATTTGTATTTACTTGATACATAATATAAAAACTAAAACATTTGTATTTACTTGATACACACTACAAGATTAATCATTATTAGTGACACTAATTTTAGTGACGACATTAATGGCATGACTATAAAATGATTATTGTGACGACATTCAAACATATAGCGACAGTATTTTTTATGACGACATTTGAACATATAGCGACAAAAAATTTTGCCACTAAAAATGATTATTCTTGTAGTGACATATACATAAAAATAACGTAATTTTATTTTTTATATTTTAAAAATTTGTATTTACTTGATACACAATATAAAAATTAAAACATTTGTATTTACTTGATACATAATATAAAAATTAATAAACCATTTGTATTTACTTGATACATATACATAAAAATAATATTGAATGGAATAATAGTTTTTATATTTTAAAATGAAACTACATGTCAAATTTGTATTACTTGATACATACAAATAACACGATTTTTATATTTTCAAAATTAGACTAAGTTGTATTTACACATACAAATGACGGAAGGAAAGTGAAGCATTGGAGAGAGTTTTACAATGTTACATTATACAATGTCAACATCGATGTTATAAAAGTTCACAATCCAATTAATTACTGCCATGTGGCATGGACATTATAACATTGACCCTCATGCACTAGAGATGCTCTAATCACCTTTTCATTTAATTAATCGGAGTCTGATCAGGTACGGATCTAGAAATTAAGAGTAGACCGAGTTAGAATTTTAAAAATTATTTTTCGTAAAAATCATATAATCTTTTTTCTTCAAATATTCATTGAAGTTGTGCTCGACAAGCTTCAACAAAAAAAAAAAATATTATGCTCATTTTGCACCGTATTTGATGCGCTTTTACTAGTTTGATGTTGATCTCACTTTCTAAAGAACGATGATATCAATTGTGTTTTTCCTCTCTTGGTCGAAGGTTGGTGCTCCATGTGAATTTCTAAAAATTCTACAATATAAATAAATAGATTTCCATACGACATAGTTACTAGCAAAATGAAATACCTACACATCATAAATTATATCCAACTATGATATACAACAACTACATTAGAGGATAAGAGATTAAAAAAATACAGACACACACAAAATTACTGCTGCATACACAATCAACAAAAAAGAATTGCAACTAATGATCCTAGCAATTACTATAAAACCCTAATTAACTCAACTAAACTGAGAAGATAGATAAAAACAATTAGACAAATGAAATAAATATCTAATAGAGGGTTTAAAAATATAGCTTACTATTAAAGAAGAAATTAAATCGTCTTCATAAAAGTAGTCTCTTTCTTGTTTAATTTTTTTTCTTCTAAATTAATTGTTCCGATGTTCAGAGGAGAGGCATGACCGTGGTTAATTTATTTAATTGGAGTTTAGTGTATAGTGGTGTTTTGTGGGTTAGTGCCTAGTGAAAATGGTGGATCAACAATATAAAACATTTTGTTTGAATGGTATTAGTAGTCTTTGGACTTAATAAATAAGTGAATTATTTTGTTGTAGTATGTTGGTTTATTGGGCTGAGTTAAAAATATAAAAACTTTTTATTTCAAACTAATAGTTATTAAAAAAATAATAATAATAATAGGCCTGGGCTTCAACCCAGCCCAGGCCTCAAGTAGGTCCGTCTCTGAGTCTCATTTTGTATTTTACTCCCTCTTTCGGGAAATAATTCAGAAATAAATGTTGAATTTTGTTGGACTTTTTTAATTTATTATTTTATATTGTTGTTCTGTTTATGTAGTTTGAATTCTTAAAGAAAGGAAAAATAATAATCAAATATAATATATACATAAATTAATTAAAGTATTGAAAGATATATAATAATTATTATAAAATATAATAAATATAAAATTATGGAGATCAAGTTATAATATTAGGCAATACATTAATTATATATTTTTTAGGATTGGGTCTATTTGTTAAAAGGTGTTACTATTTACTCCTTTTATTAC